>JAOTQR010035230.1:0-15808 GCA_025774065.1 Solanum ossicruentum | reverse complement strand
GTTTCCCAACACTTCTTTCACCCCACAAAGACTATTTTCATGTCAAATAAACATAAACACATAACTATAAATCAATAGATCTTCATATGCAAGCTTGTCCATAATTCAAACCCCAAATTCGAAATTCACAATTCAACTAACAACCAACCCTATTTTCATGTATTACCTTCAATTTAACACATCCCTAACACCCCCATAATCTTTAATTTACATAAATAAAGCTAGAAATTAACATAACTTTCAATCCCTTACTAAACTCAAATCTTCGTAGCCGTCAAACCAAGCGTTTCCTTGACCAACTAACGCCTCCTCGCCACTTAGGGGATCCAATATACCAATCTTGAAGCATCAAATATTCTAAAACTCAAAAAAAATGCAATTTTTTTCTGCTACAGTAACCCGAGGGGTTCTTCAGTTTTGTTCTTAGTTGCTTCAATTTTTCGAAGTGTTGGAAATTTCTTTTGTACAAGATAGGCATATATATGTATTTATAGGAAAAAGCCTCCCACTTGGACCAATCAACAAAAGCCACACAAATGGCCCCACTAACAACTTTAATTCTTAAGGACTACACTTCAAAGAAAATTTTTCCCAAACTTTACCAAATTGAACCAATTAAGGACTTACAGGTTCTAACTTACGAGTTCTAACAGGGATATGGATCAAATAATAAATATACCTTTTTGGGTGGTCTATGGGCAGCTTCTCAGTCAATTAGTTATGAAATACCATTAGCTATATGTGGGTTATCAATATCTCTACGTGTAATTCGGTGAGATCTAAAATGTCTCCAAATTCTTTTTTTCAAGAAATAAGGATAAAAAGATTTGATTGACTATATATATTTTTCTTTAGCATTTAAGTTGATGAACTAAACCAAATAGTTATATGAGTGAAAGAAAATGGCTTCTGAATTTGCAGTAAAAAGTTGAGTGTCATTTCCTATGTACAAAAATCAAATGGTGAAAAAAGTAGACATAAGTAATAGAGATTGTTTACCCCAAGATTCGTGAATTGTCAAGATAACTTGAAGCGGGTTCAAAAGATCAACTCTATGGAGTTTTTCTTGCCTATTACCGCAGATGGATTTCCATAACAGGAGGTTTTTGAAAGAAAAAATAAGTGGATGGTTAGGAAGCCCAAGATACACAAAGTATTAATAATTGAGATTATGTAAGTTATCCAAGAGGATATTTCTGTACATAAAAGGAATTCAAATTGGGGTTTTACGTTCGTAGAAATGATTAAGAAGTACTCCCCATGATTCTGATGCAAAGTATGTTCCTATCCACTGAGTAAGTAAATAACTATCAAGAACGAAGTAATCTTTTACTTTGTTTAAAGTCCCTTTTTCGGAGAAAGGAGAATAGGAATGAAATAAAATAAATCAAAATAGAAAAAAAGAATCTAATTGCAAAAGAAAAAAAGAGAGATGTCATTGTTTTTTTCTTCCTTTTTCTTTTTTGTTCTTATTCTTTCTTTCCTATAACTTAATTTTGATTTCTATTTAGAGAGATCAAATTTTTGTCATGATTCATGAACTAATCAACTCTCTAATTTTTTTCATAATTAAAAATTCGAGGTTGAAATGTATATGTGATATTGTTATAAAACACATTTTTTAGTTTATTTAATGATAAGGATATTAATCAACAAATCCAAATTTAAATTCTTAAAAGATGAGATAAATTCAAAAGCACTTATTTATTAATTTTAAATATAGCAGATAGAATTCCATTGGTTTAATTTGGGACCTTAGGATAGATTTTGACTCTATCTGACAAACATATCAAGATAAAGAATAGGAAAGGGCCCTTGGATTTATTTGTGACCTTTGAGGAGCCCTATGAGGTGATAATCTCACGTGCGGTTCTGTAATAGCGATGTGCACAATGATGTCATCATCGACTATGATTATCTAACAGTTCAAGTAAAGTTTATATAGTAGAACCGCAGTCAAAATATGATTTTTGGGGGTGGAATTTGTGGCATTAACCCATCGGGTTTATCATTTTTCTAATTTCATCTCTCACCGAGTGTGAAAGATTACCTTTTGATTTACCAAAAGCAGAAGAAGAATTAATAGCAGGGTATCAAACTGAATATTCAGGTATCAAATTTGGTTTATTTTTTATCGCTTCATATCTGAATCTACTAGTTTCTTCATTATTTATAACAGTTTTTTACTTGGGAGGTTGGAATCTTTCTATTCCGTACTTATTTGTTCCTGAGCTATTTGGCATAAATGAAAAGGGTAAAGTCTTTGGAAAGGTAATTGGTATTTTTATCACATTAGCCAAAACTTATTTGTTTTTGTTCATTTCTATTGCAAAAAGATGGACCTTACCGAGGTTGAGAATGGACCAACTATTAAATCTTGGATGGAAATTTATTTTACCAATTTCTCTAGGTAATCTGTTATTGACAACGTTGTTCCAACTTCTTTCACTGTAAAAGACCACAATATCCTAGATTCATGACTTGTCTCAAATAAGAGAAAGAAACAAGCATAAAATCTTTTTTATAGATATTTAACATATGCTCCCTATGATAACGAAATTCCTAAATTATGGTCAACAAATAATACGAGCTGCCAAATACATCGACCAAGGTTTCATCATTACCCTATCCCACGCAAATCATTTACCTATAACTATTCAATACCCCTACGAAAAATTAATCACATCGGAATGTTTCCAAGGCCGAATACACTTTGAATTTGATAAATGCATTGCTTGTGAAGTATGTGTGCATGTATGTCCTATAGATTTACCCGTTGTTAATTAGAAGTTGGAAACTGATATTCGAAAGAAACGATTGTTGAATTACAGTATTGATTTTGGAATCTGTATATATTGTGGTAATTGTGTTGAGTATTGCCCAACAAATTGTTTATCAATAACGGCAGAATATGAACTTTCTACTTATGATAGTCACGAATTGGATTATAATCAAATCGCTTTGGGTCGTTTACCAATGTCAGTAATTGATGATTACACAATTCGAACAATTTTGAGTTTACCTCAAATAAACAATGTATAAACTCTTAATTCAATTCAAAAAAATATTAATTACGAAGGCTTAGTTCGGATCTAAAACAATGAGATTTTTGCTTGGGAAATTCAAAATAGTGGTTGCTTAATGAGACTACTAGCTTAATTTAGATTGAAAACAAAACCGATTTCCATATTATATATTATAATAGTAATGGTTTCAAAGTAGATAAATGATATAAAGAAATAGATAGGTTTAAACTACTCTTTCGACGTGTAAAGAATGGGTAGTGGTCCAATAAAATAAAAGCATCCACCTCAATTTATACCCATTAGAATTTCATTCAATTAACAATTTCAAAGTATCATAAAAAATAGAAAAACTTTTTTTTCCTGGTCAGGTCAATTAAGTCATGGAATTCTTCATTTTTGGTTTTTTATAAAAAATGGATTTATCTGAACCAATACATGATTTTCTTTTAGTGTTTCAAGGATCGGGTCTTATATTAGGGGGTCTAGGAGTGGTATTACTTCCCAATCCAATTTATTTGGCCTTTTCCTTAGGATTGGTTCTTGTTTGTACATCGTTAGTCTATATTCTATCTAACTCCTATTTTGTAGCTGTTGTCCAACTACTTATTATGTAGGAGCTATAAATGTTAATCATTTTTGTTGTGATGTTCATGAATGGCTTCGAATATTACAATGATTTTCATCTTTGGATCGTAGGAGATGGAATTACTTCGATGGTTTGTATAAGTATTTTTATTTCACTAATTGCTACTATTTAAGATATGTCATTGTACAGGATTATTTGGATTACAAGATCAAACCAGATTATAGAGCAAGATTTTCTAAGTAATAGTCAACAAATTGGAATTCATTTATCAACAGATTATTTTATCCCATTTGAACTTATTTCAATAATTCGTTTAGTTGCTTTAATAGCTGCAATTGTTGTAGCTCGTCAATAAAAAATTTCTATTAAATTGGAATTAAAATAAAATTTTATTCTGTTGTAACAACAAACACCTTACAATATTGGCACAATGCAAATGAAACATAACATGGCTTGGTCAAATCAGCACTAATTTTTAAAAGTGATTGAATCTCGTATTAATGGGGTATATGTGTGTCTAACGCTTAAGAGGGTCGAGTGTATACGTGTTTTGTGTCGAATTGAGGAGATTACGACCTTAAATGAAGTAAGAAAATTGAGCTGCTTGTAGGACTTAGTAAGCTAGCAGGTGAGTCACCTACTTGCTTAGCTTAAAATTTGCTAGCTAAACGGTGACGAGGCTCGATGTCGAATTTGTCCAAGTGCGATTATGAATAAAGTTCGTGTTAAGGGTGTAACTTTAGACCATGTTTTAGCATCAAAAATGGGCTACATTTTCATCCCAATAAGTATAACAAAATTTCCCAAAGACACCATACCACACTTAATAAATTGGGCCCCAACTAAGTGAAGGAAAAGCTGAAAAATAGGCAGCCCAATCCCAACAAATTTGGAGCCCCAAAAGGACCAAATGAAAGGAGAAAGGAGCTGCACCACCTACTTGGTGAAACAAGGATGAGAATTCCTTTGTAAGGTGTCCAAAATCACACCTTAAAAAGGGTCAAAGCAGCTCCCACAAAGTCATTGTTCACTTGAACACACAAAAAAACGTATTTGTCTTCAAAATTCTCTCAACTTTTCTTCACCTTGTAAAGCAGCTAAACAACTCTCCTAGGGTGCTTGGAGAAGCCTTACACCTTAAAGGTAGTGGTAAGTAAGTTTACACATGTATTTAGTGCGGTTTTATTATGAAAAACAAGAAGTATATGCTAGTATATTTGTGCTGGAAATCTGGACAGATTCTGTTTTGAAAGTTGCTGCACATTTTCCTTTTGTTTTAGTGACTTCTCTATGGTTTGTGGGATGTATTATGAAGAGAATTTGATGTTCTTAATATGTTTTGAGTTATAGGTATTATCCTAAAGTTGCTACCCTGATTTTGGTTTCACTTAACAAGCGCGTTTTATTGTGCTATCCTAAGTGTACTGTTGATTGGAACTTTTGGGCTGTTGGATGGAAGGCTATTAGTTCATGTCCTTTGTGACTTCTTGGGTACTGATATAAGACTATTTTAGGTCTGTTTATATGTGTAAATATTTCTCGAACAGTTTGGTTAGAGTTGGAATAGGTTTGAAGTTGTCGACGTCGAAATGTAGCGACGGGAAATAACGTTATGCTGTCCATTTTTAGGTTGTGTAGAATTGTTATGCTTTGTGCTTTGTGGGCTATTTTAAGGTTGTTATCACACTAAAACAGTCTTTAAATGATATGTACATGAGAATATGTATTAGTAAAATACGATTAGGTGGCGGAAAGGTCGAAAGAATCCACTTGGGTTTATAAATACCTGCTTGCTGTCCATGTGTTGTTTTGTTATGTGATTGGTCTGCTAAGGTGTATCTATTGGCTATTAATGCTAGTTTATCACCTACTATATTGTAGATAAGTATTTGGAGGAAGGAAAGGGTATCTCGAGGTGGTAACAAGGTCATATAATGAGGTATGTAAGGCTACTTGATTTCGTATCAGTTGGCATGAAACATAGATCTCTCCTTGGTACATAAAGACACTTGCCAACTCCGACACAAATATTAACCGTGTCTCCATTCTTTGACATGTTCACATTTTCCCATACATAGTCACTTTCAAATATGCATACATGCTTGTATACCAAGTTACATGGGGTCTTGTTACCAGATCAAGTTCACAAGTTGTTTCATTTCATACGCATTTTATTATTTGTGTAACATATTCTTTTTCATTGTCATATTATCTTATATGATTATCTATATATCATATGCTACATATACAGTCCTACCGCTCCAATACTGTGACCATCATAAGAACCATCTCAAAGGTAATTGAAAGGTAAAGCATATTTTTTATTGAGAGGTGGTAGCCCGAGGGGTGGAAGAATCACCTAGCCAGGGACAATCCTATCATGGATGGTAGCCCGAGGGGTTAAGGAAGAACCTAGTCAGGGACGATCCAGATATTGCTTATTGATGGGTGGTAGCCTGAGGGGTGGAAGAATCACCTAGCTAGGGATGATCCTATCATGGGTGGTAGCCTGAGGGGTTAAGGAATAACCTAGCCAGGGACAATCCTGATACAGTTTACCACTGATCAGTTGGCCATTTTTTTTACAGTTGTGCATAGATTATGCAGTAAAGGTCAAAAGATATAAAGTACATGATTCCACAATATAACCAAAGGTGGTCCCAAGTCTTATACCGGTCTATGTTTCATCTGAGTTGTTACTTATTATACAGTATATCCTGCCTTACATACTCAATACATTATCTCGTACTGACATCCCTTATGGGGGAACTGCATTTCATGCTGCATGTACAAGTGTTAGTAGATCTCCCCAGTAGGAGTACAGGACATTCAGCTGTGGTTACCAAGCTCCAGGTTGCTTCGGGGCTTTGTATATGTCTAGAGCTTACTTATTTTTATTGCACAGTTTGTTGAGGCGGGGCCTTTTCCAATCCTTATCAGATGTTTTACTTTATTTAGAGGTTTTGTAGACTATGTAAAGCAAAGTGTAGTCCTGTCTCATACTTTAGATAGTGTGGCCCCAACGGCCTAGTCATATATATTTCCTTTTGGCTTGTTATCACTGTTTATTTTCTTAAAGACATGTCAAACATAGAAATCCCTTAGAATATGTACAGAAGCGCATAGATATAGGTTGGTTCTCCCAATGCCTTATCGTCAACAGGTGTCAGTCTACCCTAACGGGACTTGGGGTGTGACAGAAGTGGTATCAGAGCAGGTCATTTTAGGGAGTCTACAAAGTCGTGTCTATGTAGAATCTAGTTTATCAATGTGTTGCGCACCACATTTATAAGCAGGAAGGTATGTGGCATTTAGGAGTTGTTACTTTCTTTCCCCTCTTTAGATCGTGCCATAAAGTCAAGTGTAATAGGTGTATTATGTCTAATTCTAAATTGTTTGTACAGCAAGTATGCTAGAAACAAGGCATAAAAAAGGTAAAGGGAAGGGAGTAGAAGTGGTGGTTGGTATACCCAGCCAGGTGAGACAACGAGATAAGGTTCGAGAGGCGTCTTTATCACAGACATCTCCAACTCCTCCAGTTCCTAATGAACCTAAGAGTAGTGAAATTCCTCCAGAAACACCTATTGATGCTACCATGCAGGATCTGAGAAATGCAGTCCAACTATTGACCCGTATAGTTGCTGGTCAAGGTCAAAGGCAGGAAGGTCCAGTTATAGGTACAAGTGGTGCAAATAGGGCAGCTGGCACAAGGATACGTAATTTTCTTGATTTGGACCCTCTATCATTCACTGGGTCAGATCCTAAAGAAGACCCCTAGGACTTTATTGATCAGATTTAGCGTACCTTAGATTTTATACATGTGAGTGGTGCAAAAGTTGTCAAGTTGGCGACATATAGGCTGAAGGGTGTGGCTATATTGTGGTATGAAGCTTGGAAGTAACATGAGGGTATAGATGCACCTCCAACTACTTGGAAAGAGTTCAGAGAGGCATTTCTTGACCATTATTTGCCAATAGAGATCCAAGAGGCCAGTGTAGATCAGTTCCTGAACCTCCATCAGGGGAATATGAGCGTGAGGGAGTATAGCATCTAATTTAATTCCTTGGCAACGTATGCTCCTAATGTAGTTGCTACAATGGCAGTTAGAGTTCATCGATATGTAGATAGGTTGGATACATATCTGGTCAGAGACTGCACTATTGCTTCCTTGAATAATGATATGGACATAGCAAGAATGCAGGCTTTTGCACAGATATGAGAGGATCAAAGGCAAAGGAGATGGACAAAAGAATTGGAAAGAGGGCAGGCCAAGAGGGCTAGGTCTACAGGGCATTTTACCCTATCCCAAGTTGAGCTTAGGCCTTGGTTCTCTAGTAGACCACCTAGGAAATCATCCTCCTACTATGCAGCCAGTGCTACACCCCAACTTCAAGGGTCTAGAAGTAATCATTTTGGTCAACAAGGTGAGGTACAAGGTACACGGACAATAGGATATTTAGCAGGACAGTAAATGACACCTAGGCAGCCTTGTAAACAGTGTGGAAGGAGTCATCTAGGTAAATGTCATGTTGGGACAGAAGTTTGTTATTGGTGCGGTGCACCAGGGCACAAAATAAGAGATTACCCGAGGAGACGTATGGGTGGTATAGCATAATCTATTGGATCAGCTGCTGCATTATCATCATCAGTTCCTCTAGTAGGTAGGGGTCAGCAGGCACCTATGGGTCGTGGTAGAGGTGTGAGAGGGGCAACTAGCTTTAGCGGAGTCCAGGATCGCACGTATGCACTGGGGAGTCGACAAAATTTGGAAGCTTCATCTGATGTGGTCACAGGTACATTGTCCATCTTTACACATAATGTATATGCATTAATTGACCCTAGTTTTACACTATCCTACATCACTCCACTAGTTCCTGGAAAGCTTAAGAGAGCACCCAAATTATTGAACAAACCATTTGAAATGTTTACACCAACTGGTGAGGCTATTATGGCTAGAAGGTTTTATTATGATTGTGTAGTACATGTTTGTGACCGTGACACATTGGTTGATCTAATTGAGCTAGAAATGGTGGAATTTGATGTTATTATGGGTATGGATTGGTTAGCTTCTTGTTATGCCACTGTGGATTGCTAAACTAAGAGAGTGTACTTTCACTTTCCAAATGAGGCAGTTCTTGACTGGGAAGGCAATATTAGGGCACCAAAGGGTAAGTTTATCTCTTATTTTAAGGAAAAAAAAATGATATCTAAGGGGTATATATGTCATCTAATTAGAGTATGGGATATAAAGGCAGAATCGCCAACACTTCAGTCAGTTCCAGTAGTGAATGAATTTTTTGATGTGTTTCAAAGAACTTCCAGGTTTACCTCCTGAACGAGTAATAGATTTTGGTATTGACTTACTTTCAGGCACTCAACCTATTTCTATCCCTCCATATAGAATGGCCCCGAGAGAATTGCATGAATTAAAAGAGCAGTTAAAAGACTTACTAGAGAAGGGTTTCATAAGACCTAGTGTGTCCCCTTGGGATGCACCAGTGTTATTTGTATGCAAAAAGGATAGAACCTTTAGAATGTGTATCGACTACCGACAATTGAATAGGGTGACAATTAAGAATAAATATTCCCTCCCCAGGATTGATGATTTATTTGATCAGTTATAGGGTGCCAAATGCTTTTCAAAAATTGATTTGAGATCAGGTTATCACCAAGTGAGGGTGAAGGAGCAGGATATACCCAAGATAGCTTTAGAACACGTTGTGGTCATGTTGAATTTCTTGTTATGTCATTTGGGCTAATGAATGCACCAACTGTTTTTATGGATCTGATAAACTGGGAATTCAAGCCCTTCTTGGATGTGTTTCTGATAGTGTTTATAGATGAAATTTTGTTATATTCAAGATTAGAAGTGGACCATGCAGATCACTTATGACAGGTGTTACAAGTTCTTCATGATCGACAGTTGTATGCCAAGTTTTCTAAATGTGAATTTTGGCTAAAATCAGTGGCATTCTTGGGTCATATTGTGTCTGATGAGGGAATAAGGGTTGATTCACAAAAGATAGATGTTGTAAAAGATTGGCCAAGCCCAACAACACCCACGGAAGTTCAGAGCCTCCTGGGCTTGGCAGGTTATTACAGGAGGTTTGTTGAAGGTTTTTCTTTTATTTATGCACCTTTAAGAAAGCTGACAGATAAGGCAACCAAGTTCCAATGGAATGATGCATGTGAAAGGAGCTTCCAGAAGTTGAAAAATAAGCTAACTTCTGCACCGGTGCTAGTACTTCCAGAAGGTACTGAGGAGTATGCAGTGTATTGCGATACTTCAGGAGTTGGCTTAGGGTGTACATTGACACAACTTGGTAAGGTAACTGCTTATGCATCCAAATAACTACGACCACATGAGAAAAACTATCTAACTCATGAGCTTGAGCTAGCACTGGTTGTGTTTGCTTTGAAAATATGGCGCCACTATTTGTATGGGGTTCACGTTGATATATATACTGATCATAAGAGCCTGCAGTACATCTTTAAGCAAAAATACCTAAACTTAAGACAACGGAGATGGCTAGAGCTAACAAAGGATTACGACGTTGATATTCTATACTATCCGGGGAAGACAAATATGGTAGTCGATGCCCTGAGTCGTAAGACAATCATGAATATTGGTGATCCAGCTGTGATAAGTCAAGAAATGACTAACGATCTATGTCAATTAGCCAATCTAGGAGTTCATCTTCTTGAAACTCCAAAAGAAGGGGTTATTGTGCAGAATGTTGCAGAGTATTCATTGGTAATAGAGGTGAAAGAAAAAAAGTTCGAGGATCCTGTTCTACGATAGCTTAAGGAAAAGGTGAGTCAGGGTACAATAAAAGGCTTTGACCTTGCACAAAATAGAGTACTTTACTGCAAGAATAAATTATGTGTGCCTGATATTAATGGATTAAGAAAAAGGATAAAGGAAAAAGCCCATCATTCCTGATATTCCTTTCACCCAAGATCAACTAAGATGTACCATGATCTAAAGGGAATGTTTTGGTGGGGAGGCATGAAAAGGGACCTTACAGAATTTGTGGCTCAATGTCCAAATTTCCAACAGGTGAAAGTGGAACACCAAAAGCCAGGAGGTTATATGCAGTGCATAGAACTTCTAACATGGAAGTGGGATATGATCAATATGGATTTTGTTACAGGTTTTTGTTGCTCATCTCAGAAGTTTGACTCCATATGGGTAATAGTTGATAGACTCACAAAGTCAGCACACTTCTTGCCAGTCAGGAGTGATTATACAGCTGAAGATTATGCCAAGATATACCTAAAAAAGATATTCAAGCTACACGGAGTCTTAATCTCCATTATTTCTGACTGAGGAGCTCAATTCATTGCAAAGTTTGGAAGTCCTTCCAAAGGAGTTTAGGGACATAAGTAAATTTGAGTACAACTTTCCACCCTCAAACAGATGGTCAAGCAGAATGCACTAATCAGACATTTGAAGATATGTTGCGAGCATGTGCATTGGACTTTAAAGGCAGTTGAGTGGACCATTTGCCACTTATTGAGTTTGTCTATAATAATAGCTACCACGCGAGTATCAAGATGGTACCTTACGAAGCCTTGTATGGGAGGAAATGTAGGTCTCCAATTAGATGGTTTGAAGTGGGTGAAACTACCTTACTTGGGACAGATCTAGTACGACAAGCCATGGAAAAAGTTAAGGTGATACAACAATAGCTAGAAACAGCCCAAAGTCATCACAAATCATATGTGGATGCTAGGAGAAGAGGACAGGAATTTTCAGTAGGTGATTGGATATTTTTAAAGGTGTCTCCAATTAAAGGGTTTATGAGATTTGGTAAGAAAGGAAAATTGAGTCCACATTACATAGGGCCACATCAGATTATTAAGAAGTTCGGGAAAGTTGCATATGAACTAGAGCTACCCCAAGAGCTTTCAATGGTTCATCTAGTTTTTCATGTCTCAATGCTTCGAAAATGCATAGGTGACCCATCTTGTATCACTCCTATTGAGGATATGCAGGTTACAGAAGATCTCACCTATGAAGAGGTACCTTTGCTATTCTAGATCATCAAGTTAAGAAGCTAAGGAATAAAGAAATAGCTTCAGGAAAAGTACTTTGGAGAAACCAGCAAGCAGAAGAAATAACATGGGAAGCCGAGGATGTATAAAATCGAAATATACTCACTTATTTGGAGCTAAAGAGGAAGTCCTACATGCAGAATTGGGACACTAATAGGTACAGGTGATTGAATAATTAACATGCTGTCAAATGTTTGTGTAAGTAAAAGTTTAAACTTGGTTACGCTATCCAATTGTCCTAACATTCAAGGACGAATGTTCCTAAGGGGGGAGGATGTAACACCCCACACCTTACAATATTGGCACAATGCAAATGAAACATGACATGGTTTGGTCAAATTAGTGCTAATTTTTAAAAGTGCTTGAATCCCATGTAAATGGGCTATATGTGCGTCTAATGATTAAGAGGGTCGAGTGTATACATGTTTTGTGTCGAATTGAGGAGATTACGGCCTTAAATGAAGTAAGAGAATTGAGGTATCTGTATGACTTAGTAAGCTATCAAGTGAGTCACCTACTTGCTTAGCTTAAAATTTGCTAGCTAAACTGAGATGAGGCTCGATATCGAATTCGTCCAAGTTCGATTAGGAATAAAGTCCGTGTTAAGGGTGTAACTTTAGACTGTGTTTTAGCATCATAAATGGGTTATATTTTCAGCCTAATAAGTATAACAAAATGGTCCCAACGACACCACACTTAACAAATTGGGCCCAACTAAGTGAAGGAAAAGCTGAAAAATAGGCAGCCCAAGCCCAACTAATTTGGAGAGCCAAAAGGCCCAAATGAAAGGAGTAAGGAACTGCATCACCTACTTGGTGAAATAAGGCTGATAATGCCTTAGTAAGGCGGCCAAAATCACACCTTAAAAAGGGTCAAAGCAGCTCCCACAAAGTCATTGTTCACTTGAACTCACAAAAAAACAGATTTGTCTTCAAAGTTCTCTCAACTTTTCTTCACCTTGTAAAGCAGATAAACAACTCTCCTAGGGTTCTTGGAGAAGACCTACACATTAAAGGTAGTGGTAAGTAAGTTTACACATGTATTTAGTGTTGTTTTCTTATAAAAAACAAAAAGTATATGCTAGTATATTTGTGCTGGAAAATCTGGACAGATTCTGTTTTGAAAGTTGCTGCACATTTTCCTTTTGTTTTAGTGACTTCTCTAAGGTTTGTGGGCTATATTACGAAGAGAATTAGATTTTCTTAACATGGTTTGAGTTATAGGTATTATCCTAAAGTTTCTTCCCTGATTTTGGTTTCATTTAACAAGCGCGTTTTATTGTGCTATCTTCAGTGTAATGTTAATTGGAACTTGTGGGCTGTTGGATGGAAGGCTATTAGCTCACGTCCTTTGTGACTTCTTGGGTGCTGATCTAAGACTATTTTAGGTCTGTTTATATGTGTAAATTTTTCTGGAACAGTTTGGTTAGAGTTGGAATAGGTTTGAAGTTGTCAACGTCGAAATGTAGCGACGGAAGATAATGTTATGCTATCCATTTTTAGGTTATGTAGAATTGTTATGTGTTGTGCTCTGTGGGCTGTTGTAAGGTTGTTCTAGCACAAACATAGTCTGTACATGAGAATATGTATTAGGAAAATACGATTAGGAGGCGGAAAGGTCGAAAGAACCCACTCAGGTTTATAAATACCCGCTTGCTATCCATGTGTTGTTTTGTTATGGGCTGCTAAAGTGTATCTATTGGCTATTAATTCTAGTTTTATCACCTACTATGTTGTGGATAAGTATTTGGAGGAAGGAAAAGGTATCTCTAGGTGGTAACAAGGTCATACAACGAGGTATGTAAGGCTACTTGATTTCGTATCACTTGGCATGAAACATAGATCTCTCCTTAGAACATAAAGGCACTTGCTAACTCTGACACAACTTTTAACCATGTCTCCATTCTTTGACATGTTCACATGTTTCCATACATAGTCACTTTCAAATCTGCATACATGCTTGTATACCAAGTTACATGGGGTCTTGTTACCAAATCCAGTTCACGAGTTATTTCATTTCATACGCATTTTATTATTTGTCTAACGTATTCTTTTTCATAGTCATATTGTCTTGTATGATTATCTACATGTCACATGCTACATATGCAGTCCTACAGCTCCAATATTGTGACCACCATAAGAACCATCTCAAAGGTAATTGAAAGGTAAAGCATATTGTTTATTGATAGGTGGTAGCCCGAGGGGTGGAAGAACGACCTAGCCAGGGACTATCCTATCATGGGTGGTAGCCCGAGGGGTTAAGGAAGAACCTAGCCAGGGACGATCCCGATATTGTTTATTGATGGGTGGTAGCCCGAGGAGTGGAAGAATAACTTAGCCAGGGACGATCCTATCATGGGTGGCAGCCCGAGGGGTTAAAGAATAACCCTGCTAGGGACAATCCAATATATTTCTTTGTTCCATACTTGTTATATACTAGTCTATTAAATTAGTTGAATTGTTGTTCATATTGAAAGGAGTCGAGATTGAAAAGGAGTTGTTTAATGATTCTCGAATATGTACTTGTTTTGAGTGCCTATTTATTTTCTATTGGTATCTATGGATTGATCATAAGTCGAAATATGGTTAGAGCCCTTATTTGTCTTGAACTTATATTGAATGCGGTTAATATAAATTTTATAACATTTTTTGATTTTTTGGATAATCGTCAATTAAAAGGAGACATTTTCTCAATTTTTGTTATAGCTATTGCAGCCGCTGAAGCAGCCATTGGACTGGCTATTGTTTCATCAATATACCGTAATAGAAAATCAACTCGTATCAACTAATCAAATTTGTTGAAAAATTATAGTGATCATTTACATTCTAATATTGAGAAAACAATTTTAATTAGCATGTTTAATATGTAAAGTATGATCTTGTTTGCAAAATATAAGAAATCAAAGTATTTTTGCCTCTCTCATATCTCATAAATCAATCCAGAAAGGGGTTGATAAGAAAATTATGATAACTCATTGATTCATCTGGTATATAAATATATAATCTATTTCTAAGTTTACTAGATTGAAAAGTTAAAATATTAAAAAACGTATAGACCCAATGTCACATTCAGTAAAGATTTATGATACCTGTATAGGATGCACTCAATGTATTCAAGCCTATCCCACGGATGTATTAGAAATGATACCTTGGGACAGTTGTAAGGATAAACAAATTGCTTCTGCTCCACGAACAGAGGACTGTGTTGGTTGTAAGAGATGTAAATCCGCCTGTCCAACAAATTTCTTGAGTGTACAAGTTTATTTATGTCATGAAACAACTTGCAGTATGGGTCTAGCTTATTGATACGTTCGAGAAAACTCTACTTGAATCCATTTAATTTTTTTACCAACAAAGCTGTGCTCGAAAATCAAAATATTTTAAGCACGGGTTTTTTTTGGTCTATGTGTATCTTGTCTTTACTACGAATTATTTTCCTTGGTTAACAATAATTGTAGTTTTTCTAATATTTGCGGGTTCTTTAATTTTCTTTCTTCCCCATAAAGGAAATAGTGTAATCCGGTGGTATACCATATATATAAATGTATTTTAGAACTCCTTCTAAAAACTTATGCATTTTGTTATCATTTCCAATCGGATGATCCATTAATCCAACTAGTAGAGGATTATAAATGGGTTGATTATTTTAATTTCCATTGCAGATTAGGAATAGATGTACTTTCTATAGGACCCATTTATTAACTGGATTTATCATGACTTTAGCGGCTTGGCCAATTACTCGAGATTCTAGATTATTCCATTTTCTCATGTTAGAAAAGTACAGTGGTCAAATTGGATCATTTTCATCTCGGGACCTTTTACTTTTTTTCATCATATGGGAGTTAGAATTAATTCCTGTTTATCTACTTCTAGCCATGTGGGGAGGAAAGAAACATCTGTACTCAACTACAAAATTTATTTTGTACACGGCAGGGGTTCTGTTTTTCTCTTAATGGGAGTTTTGGGTGTTGTTGTATATGGTTCTAATGAACCAACATTAAGTTTTGAAACATCAGTTAATTAATCATATCTTGCGATTTTAGAAATAATCTTCTATATTGAATTTTTTATTGCTTTTGCTGTCAAATCGCCCATTATCCCCCTACACACATGGTTACCAGATACCCATGGAGAAGCAC
>JAOTQR010035219.1:0-15809 GCA_025774065.1 Solanum ossicruentum | reverse complement strand
TTTATGTACCAAGGAGAGATCTATGTTTCATGCCAAGTGATATGAAATCAAGTAACCTTACATACCTCGTCGTCGGAATTTATTACTACCTCAAGATAATCTTACCCTCCTCCAAACATTTATCTACAATATAGTAAGGGATAAAACTAGTGTTAGCAGCCAATAGACACATCTTGGCAGCCCAATTACATAACGAAACAACACACGGGCAGCAAGCGGGTGTTTATAAACCCAAGCGTATTCCTTTAACCTTTCCACTTCTGATCATAATTTCCAACACATATTCACACATACACATTATGACCAGCCTGTGTTAATGCCAGAAAAGCCTTACAACAACCCATAAAGCACAACACATCACAATTCCACACAGTCTAAAAACGGACAGCATAACGTTACCTTTCTTCGCTACATTTCAATGTAGACACTCCCAAACCTATTTCAACTTTAACCAAACTGTTCTAGCAACATTTACACATAATAAAAACCTTTAACTAATCTCCAAACAGTAGAGAATCAGTCATTAAGGACGTGGGCTAATAGCCTTATATACAACAACCCACAAGTTCCAATCAATATAACGCTTAAGATACACGATAAAATGCGCTTGTTAAATGAAACCAAAATCAGGGCAGAAACTTTAGTATAATATCTATAACTCATACCATGTCAAGGAAACCAAGTTCTCTTCATAATACAACTTAAAAACCATAGAGAGATCACCAAAAACAAAAGGAAAAGGTGCAAGAACTTTCTGCACAGAATCTGTCCAACAATTTCAGCATTAACATACTAGCATATACCTCTTGTTTTTCATAAGAAAGCCATAGTAAACACATGTATAAACTTACTTACCACTATATTCAAGGTATAGAGCTTGTATAAGAACCCTAGAAGTTCTTTTTTTTTCTGCTTTGCAAGTCAGTACCCATTAAGAGAAAAATTGGAGACAAAGTTGATTTTTTTGGTGTTCAAGATGACAATGACTTGTGGAGCTGCTTTAGGCCTTTTCTAATTTGATCCTTGGCAGACTTTCTAAGGCTGCTTAAGCCTTACATCACTAAGTAGGTGATGGAGCTCCTTCCTTAATTCACTTGGGCCTTTTGGAGCTCCAAATACATGCTGCCCTTTTTTAGATTTCTTGTTCTTAATTTGTTGAGCCTAACTTGCTAAGAATATTGTAATGGTCTTGGGCTCTCCTTATATCCTTCTTGGGATGATCATATAGTCCATTTAGGATTCTAAAATATAGGTCCAAGTTACACCCTTCATACGGACTTTATTCATAATCGAACTTAGATAAATTCGACGTCGCGCCTCATCTCCGTTTAGCTAACAAATTTGAGCTAAGCAAGTCGGTGACTCACCTACTTGCTTACTAAGTCCTACAAGCACCTCAATTCTCTTACTTCATTTAAGGCCGTACTCTCTTTAATTCAACAAAACACATATACACTCGACCCTCTTAAGCATTAGACGCCCATATAGCCCATTAACGCGAGATTCAAGCACTTTTAAAATTTAGCGTCAATTTGACCAACCATTTCATGTTTCATTTGCATTGTGCCAATATTGTAAGGTGTGGGGTGTTACAGGAAATCTCTCATATCATAAATCATGGAAGGAGTCAAAGCTCAAAGCATAAATATATAACTTGTCCAACAACATCTCTAACATAGATTGGGGGGGGGGGGCGAGACAACTTTCCGGGCTCACACTAATAGTCATAAGCATCTAAACTATGAAAAGAGTATTTACATAATATAGGATCAATAGAAATTGTCCTCGGAGTTGAGGACTCACTAAGCTTGCTTCAAGAGATAGTACTAGCCACGTGGAGGAGGATGACAATCAAGTAGAGCTCTGGTACCTACATAATAGAATATGAATTAGTACGTTTGAATGTACTAGGTATGTAGGATATAATGCAACAAGGGATAACCAACACTACTGATGGTATGGAAATGAAGAGGGACATATCTAATTTTGTGTCCAAGTGTTTCACCTGCCAATAGGTCAAATGTGATCATCAAAGGTCATGGGGCAAGTTCTCGAGGATGCCTATTCCTCCTTAGAAATGGGAGTGAATCACAATGGATTTTGTAGTTTATTTACCCACTATTGTAGGTGGGTTTGACCTATTTGGGTTATTTTGGACCATTTGACTGAGTCTATGCACTTCATTCCAATCAAAGTCAGGTTCATGATAGAGCGCTTGGATCAATTATGCATTAGTCAAATTGTGAGGCTTCATGGTGTAGCCCGTTTCCATAGTGTTGGATCGTGGTTATTTATTAACTTCCCACTTTTGGAATGCCCTATGGCATGGTTTAGGCACCTAGTTGGACTTGAGTACTGGATCATCCTTAGACAGATGTGTAGGGAACCTCGGATTTGAGTTTCAATAATTCAATTAAGTCCACAACATCAAACTTAGTAGAGTTGCATGTCTAATTTTATTGAGTTCCAAACAAATTCAGAAGGTCCTTTATGTAATTTTGAGATTTTATTCATAGTTAATATCTGGTGACTCTGATACCTTCTCCATAATTGCAGTTCGACCTTTTGTATTCACAAAGGCTTAGCATGTTGGCCTCCGCGTTCACGTGAGGTGATCCACATTTGCGGAAGGTCAGTTGAGTGACCTCCACGTTCACAATCGACCTTTCACATTCATGTAAAGTAAGCCTCCCTAACCTTCGTGTTCAGAAGCACCTCTCTGCATTCGTGAAGCTATGACCATTATTGACCTCCGTATTTGTGGGCTCCAGGCTACGATTATGGAGAGTTAAAAAGTCCTAAACAGTTTCATTTTTCAAACATCGAGTTTTTGTTATTTTCCTCCATTTCCAACATTTTGAGCTCGAAGTTCAATAAATTTTCAAGGAATTTTGTAGGGAATCAATTGTGGAAGTCCTTTTAAACTATTTCCTTCAATCCCCATTGATTAATTCTTGATTTCAACATCAAATTAGGGATTTTAATTAGGAAAAATTGGGAATTTTATAGACTAGGGTTTCAAAAATGAAAATGGTGATTGTGGATTCATTTTAACTTCTTTTTCGAAAAGATTTTTGCCGTTAGATACCTATAACATCAAGGATCAATTTTATGTAAAAAAATTTCAGCTTTCCGACTTATTTTACAATGTCAAAATTTTGGAACATTTTACTCTTTTTTCCCAAATCGTTTGATTTTGGTGTTATTGGTACCGAATTGTAATTGTGAATCCATTTTTTGATTAGATTATGGTACTTTAGAGTATATTCGAAAGGGAAAAGCTTAGGTTTTGGATTGATCCTCACTTTATTGGCTAAGGAAAGTGTATTTCTAACCTATGTTAAGTGCGTTGTACCTTGTATTTCTTTATTGCTTGTTTGAAATGAATTCTAGGTTGATTAAAAGGTGCAATTACGTGTACTTGCCTCAAATAAACTCTTGAATCAAGTCAAAATCGCCGCTTTCCCCCTTTCTACGGTACTCCAAATCACCACAATCTATTCAAATATGGTATGGCAATCACATAACGAATCTAATGACACTAAAATCAACTAATTTGAAGAAAAGGATAAACTTCTCAAAAATCTCTTACCGAAAAACATACCCAAAAATTGAAAATTAATGGATGAAAATGATTTACACGTAACAAGGAGTCCATCGAAGAAAACAGTTCCGAAAATAGAGTTAAGATAAGGGAGAAATCAACAATTAAAGTTTGGAAATCAAAGGCCGAGAAGTCCCCAATTTAAACCATTAAAACCTCAAAATTAGAAGTTAAAATCATACAACAATCAATAGGAATAATTGAAATAGGTCAAAAAATAGTTATCTAACCATTTTTCTTTGAAAATCCTCGTAATCTCCCTTGTAAACGAAGCTTGAAGGTTTGGAAAGGGTGGAAACCGGTTAAATTATGTCATTTAATAACGTCCATTGTTCGGACATGAACAACACTCTATGGAGGCGAAAGTTAGAGGGAACCAGCATTTCGCAAACATGTAATGACCCGCAAATCATTTTGAGAAATAGAGCTTCAAAAGATTTATCTTATAAATTTTTAAAGGGGTTTATTAGACCAATTGATAACTTTTGTCATCTATCTTACGGTTGACTTTAGATGATTAAATTACTGAATGGTTTAAGGTGATAATTTAGTTAAATTCTATACTATTTGTGTTATATCTATTAAGATAAATTGGAAGAATTTAGGATTGGTAGTGCATAATTAGGTTAAAAAAATAAGAAAAAGAAGAGAAAAAGAAAGGAGATCGTGCAACAAAGTGCAGCGGCAACTTCAGGTAAGTTTCCATCGTAGAATTAGAGGTTGTGTACCTTGTATACATCTAAGTGTATAGCTAAGTATATAATGATATGTATGCATATTTTAATCCTGAAAGTGGAATGGAGATAGGGAGCTATAGGTTGGTGTTGGATATTAGTAACGTTTGGGGGTTCTGACGTGTTGGGGAAACAATTTGTCTTCATTCCTAGCTGAATTGTTGATGTTGTCCAGAGAACTCGTGATTATTAAAATATAAGATTTGTAACAACCTATAAAAGAGAAGTGATAGCTAACTCATCATATTAGTCAAAATTAAATCTGTCACTTTCTATATATATATGTATTATAGTATAGTGTGGTGAATTGGGGTAGTGGAAAACATTGATGAGGAAATTGTTCGAGGATCACATGAATTATTATATATTCCTATATCTAAGAAGAGATAGTGAGGAGCTTTGGTTGATTCATGGTCATGCCTGCTCCTCGGCTGTCTCTTCTTTTGCCACGTATAACCTGCCCATGTAGGTAGCTGCTTGACATACCTACTTGAGTAACTTGAGAGTACATCAGTATTCTCAATAATTAACAACTTGAAATATTAAATCGAGACTAAAAGTGAATTTATATTGGGTGCATGCTAGCACAACATGGTAATAAATTTCGATGTGCTCTCAAAATTTTATGTGTGCAACATAAATTAGCTTTCTATAGGTCTCAATAATTAACAACTTAAAATATTAAATCGAGACTAAAAGTGAATTTATATTGGACCCATGCTAGCACGGGTTGTCGTAACTAGTATTATCTACGAAGCAAAGAAAGGGGGCTGGTTGGAGATGATAATGAAGATGTAATGAGGGGAACAAATCCCCATTTGTATGGAATCAAAGTGATAATATTGTTAATTTTGCTTACTGTAATTCGTACTCTACAATGTCCTTAGTTTAGTAAGTAGATTTTGGTTCTGCTTAACTATCACTTATAAATTAAATTTTTGATATATTAAAATAGGCAATGAGATATTAGCTATATCATATTACAAGAATATTCTTAGATTTATGATATATGGAGGAACTATAACTTAATCCTAGGGTTGAAATTTACGGACTTCATTGTGGAATCGAGTGAGTTTTAGTCTAGGATAGACATATACTAATATGGGTGTCTATGAACTCTTTTGGTCATGAATATTATAAATTTGATAGGTTCAAAAGGTTTTAAGACATTAAAGAAGGGGAAGACATTGGTGAATTAGCTTGCTTTACTTCGTTCTTCGGTTGAGGTAGGTTATGGTTTATTCTATCTAATAGAGAGACTCCTAATAACAATCAATAGTCATTGAGTAAAGCTGTGATATTTTCTATGCACTTAATTATTATGGTCTGGTTGACTGATATATTGTTGTTATTAGTCTGCAATCTAAAGACCATGAAATCCATAATCTTGAATTGGATCTCTCAAAGTGATGTCTTGAATAAAGAAGGCTTGGTAAAACATTGGTAATAAAGCGGGAAGTAATGACAAAGAATAATGAATTATTTATTATGCATCGGGTCTCACATTCCGACACGATTTTATTGGATTGGGTGTCACATTCGGCACATATATATTATTTATTATGGATCAGGTGTCACATTTGATACATGTATATTATTATATTGGATCGAGTGCCACATTCTGGAATGATAATAGTATAGGAAAGCATGTTAAAAATAATTTAATGTACTCAATTTCAAGGAACCTATCTCCCAAAACAAGTGTAATGTGGAAACCTGAGTCCTCATGTGTATTATTGATATCGTCGATTGGTTGTGTACTTGTTTCTTACAGTTGCCACCCGTTAAGTGTAATGGTTGATTTCTTGCTATTATCTTATGCATATTGATTTCTATTTTGAGCCGATCAATGATACCTACTTAGTACATGTTGTCCATACTAACACCTACTTGTATTTTTCTTATTTTGTTTTGGAGTGCAGTAAGTGTTCCACCGACTTCAATTCACCCTCAACTCTAGCCAGTTTTTAGCACATCAGGATCCAGGGTGATCTATTTCTCCAGATCGCGTTGGATCCTATTAGCCTTGTTGGTGTCCTTAGCTTTCAGACATAAACCACTTGTTCATTCATTTTGGTTTTGATATTCTTAGACTTGGTATTTTGAGATTAGTGTCCTTAATGTGATGACTTTTAGATTTTGGGGAACATTAAGTATAAACTTAGTAATTTTGGGTTATTTCTGCTTATAAGTTTAAGCTTTCGATTACTATCATATTTTATAAGTGAATTATTAGTATAGATTGGGATTTACATGTTGGTTCGCCCACCTAGGAGGGTAAGTGTGGGTACTACTCATGACCTATTTTGGGTTGTGACAAAACATGGAAGCTTACGGGAGCTCAGACGCCCACAACTCTGCGAATGCGGTCCCTATCCCACGAATGCGAAGGTCTAAGTAAATTGACCTCCGCGAATGTAGAGATATAAATGCGAACAAGGAGAATGGCCTGAACCTGCACTAGAAACAGTCAAAAACCAACAAACCAGCTCCATAAACCACAACACGGACCCTCGGGATTCGTTCTGAACCCCATGAACACAATCCAAACATAGAACCCTGCTAGAAACGATGATCCAGACTCAAATGGAACCATCAAATTTTGAATCTGGAACCTCCATGGCCCCAAACCCAAAAAGGATTGTTTGAACTAGTTTCTGAGTTAAAACATCAAAATATTCTTAGAAACTCTAAAAATTACAGCAAAAGCATTTCTAGCTTTAGTTTCACCACTCAGAGCTATTGAAAATGACAGAACTTCAATACGAGCTCTCAGACTTCAAATACTGACCAAAGTCAAACCTATAATACAAAATGAACTGAACATGCAACTTTGGACCTAAAATCTCTATTTCATCTCTGAATTCTATTCTGAAAGTTCTCCTAGACTAGATTCAACATTCCAAAACTAGTGGAACCGACACTCGAAATTCAAAATGATCACAAAACTCAAATTTCCAACATTAATCCTTTTAAAACTCTTTCTTTTGCAAACTTCAACTTTTCACAATATTTTAAAGAATCCAACTTTTAAACTTATCCAAAAAGGATCCAAGGCAACTTTCGAGAGGGTGAAAATTATAATTTAATCAAAAATACCAAAGATGACGTTCGAGATCATTACATTACCACTACTAAAAACAACGTTCGTCCTCGAACATGAGATAAGTGACATACCTGAAGGCTCAAACAACTGAGGGTATGAGGCACATATATCTGACTCTATCTCCCATGTGGCCTCACTCTTGGGCCTATGGCTTCACTGGACCTTTACTAACGTGATCTCCTTAGTCCTTAACTTTCTCACCTTCCTGTCCAAAATGGCTACCGACTGCTCTTCATAAGTCAAATCAAGGCTCAACTCAATTGAATCCATAGAAATCACATGAGACTCATCCAGAATGTAATATCGCAACATCAAAACATAGAATACAAGGTAGACTAAAGACAAGTTGGGTGGCAAGACAATTCTATAAGACACTTCTCCTACTCTATCAAGAATCTCAAAAGGCTAAGGAACCTCGAACTGAGCTTGCCCTTCTTCTTAAATCTCACAACACCCTTCTAAAGTGAGACTTTCAACCAAACCATGTCACCAACTGCGAACTCCAAAGGTTGAACCTGCCTATCAGCATAGATTTTTTGGTGACTCTGGGCTGTCACCTATCTACTCTGTATCAACCATACCCACTCAGGATCATCTCTCAACATGTCAACACTCATACCCACCATCACTATTGTGTCAAACCAACCTATAGGTATCTGCATCTTCGGCCATACAAGGCTTCAAAAAGAGTTATCTGAATGCTGGAATGACAACTTATGTTGTATGCGAACTTTGCTATGGCCAAATGCTGGTCCTATCTAGCCTCGAAATCAATAACACAAGCTTGAAGCATATCCTCTAATACTTGAATGGTCCTCTCAGACTGGCCATCAGCCTGGGGGTGAAAAGGTATACTCAAATCCAAATGGGTACCCAAGCCATGATGTAAGCACCTCAAAAAATGCAAAGTAAACAATGAGTCTCTATCTAATACAATGAACACTGAGATCCCATGAAATCTCACTATCTGACGAATATAAAATTGGGATAATCTCTCAGCTGTATACTTCACTTTGACCAGAATGCAGTGGGAGGACATGGCCAGACAATCTACCACTACCTAATAGAGTCAAATCCTCCAATAGTAAGAGGTAAGCCAATAACAAAGTCCATAACAACATGCTCCCACTTCCACTCAGGAATGGGCATTCGCTGAAGCTCCCCATCTAGCCTCAAGTGTTCACACTTGACTTACTAACATGTTAAACACCTGGATACAAACTCTGAGACATCTCTTTTCATAGCAGGCCGCCAATAATGTTGACTCAGATCATGGTACATCATTGTTTCCCTGGATGAACAAAATATCTAACACAATGAGCCTCCTCAAGTAATAATTTGGTCAAGTCACCCACCTTGGGCGCACAGATACGACTCTCAATCCTCAAAACACTATCAGAATCAAGCACTGTCTCTATAGCTTGACCTTTAGTCACTGCCTCTTGGATAATACATAACTTCTCATCCTAAAACTGCCTCTCACAAATATGATCCTTCAAAGATGAGCAGGTCTAAATAATAGCACAGATTTCTCCCTACTCCAAAATTTGTAACCTCACAAATCCATTAGCTAATCTCTGAACATCTCTAGCCAATGGCAGCTCCTCAACTCGGATAGCTGCCAAACTCCCCATGTTGAAAGCCTTCCTACTCAATGCTTCAGCCACTATATTGACCTTCCCGAGGTGATAGAGAATAGTCGAGTTATAATTTTTTTGAAGCTCAATCCACCTTCTTTGTCTCAAATTTAGATCTCGCAGACTGAAGATATACTATTGGTTGTGATGGTTAGTAAAGATCCCACAATAGACTCTATACAAATAGTGATGCCATAACTTCTACACAAATACAACTGCAGCCAAATCCAAATCATGAGTGGGATAGTTTTTGTCATGAGCTTTCAACTATATAGAAGCATAAGCAATAACCTTCCCTTTCTGTATCAACACACAACCTAGCCACACTCCTGAAGCATCACAATAAATAGTGATATCAACACCTTCTTTTGACAATGTCAAAATAGGAGTTGTAGTCAACAATACTTGAGCTTATGGAAGCTTTCATCACACTCATCAGACAAATGAAACACCATATTTTCTGAGTAAGCCTAATCAGTAGAGCTAGTATAGTGGGAAACCCTAACTAAAAAGACATAATAACTAGCCAAGCCCAATAACTGCGAATCTTTATAGCTGAGGTAGGCCTAGTCCAACCCCGAACGACCTCAATCTTTGTTGGATCAACTCAAATACCCTCCTCAGATACCACGTGCCCCAAAAGTGCTACCAAACTCAACCACAATTTGCACTTGGAGAACTTTATATAAAACTTCTCCTCCTCGATCTTTTAAAGTACAATCCTCAAATGCCTCACATAGTCCTCCTCATTCTTCGAATAGACCATGATATCATCGATGGACACAATCACAAACGAATCCAGATACAAGATGAAACACCCCATTCATCAGCGAACATCCCATTCATACAACTCCATACATGCTGCAGCGACGTTTGTCAAACCAAAGGACATAACATGAAACTCATAGTGGCCATACCTGGTTTGAAAGGTTGTCTTAGGTATATTTGATGGCTAAATCCAAAGATGATATACCTAAACCTCAAGTCAATCTTAGAAAATAGGGCTTCTCCCTGAAGCTGATCAGATAAGTCATCTTTGTGGGAAAGTGGGTACTCGTTTTTGACAGTGACTTTGTTCAACAACCTATAATTAATATACATCCTCATGGATCCATCCTTATTCTTTATGAAAATGACTGGGGAACCCTACGGTAAAATTATAACAACCCCAAAAAGTACCCAAAAATATGCCTCGAAAGTGCTCGAAATCGTAATTTCCATATATCTTAAAATCCGTGAGTGATGTCAAAAATATGACTTCATATTCTTGTTCAGAGGATCATTTTTAGTGGAATATGGGTCTAATCCCGATTTAAGAGAGAATGATAGCAATTTTGATTTTTCAAGTGACGATTTCCAAAGAGCTTTTCGCACCCCTAGCGCGGCGCGCCAAGGGAGCGTAGATGAAGAAACTCTATTATTGCGTCCTATCAGTGATGCGAATATGTATATTTTCCATCCAATTATTTTTCTTGCAGTCCAAGACTTTGAAGTCTTGGGCCTAAATTTTTCCAAACGTAAAGAATACCTACACTTAGCCATTTTTCACTCTCATATCATTCAAAATATTTCCCAATATTCATTCAAACACTTAGTGAAATATTTTACTCCTAAACTCAAGTCCCAAAACTATTTCTAGATTCACAAAGATTGCACTCAAGCTTCAAGTCTTCATCAAATTCATCTCCAAAGCTAAGGTATGTGAGTTTCTTTCAGGGTTCCTTTCACCCATGATGTCAAAGCCTTCTTTTACCCTAAATTGCATGGTTTAAAGATGATTTATTAATGTGTCTTATTTATTATAAAAATCACTGCACATTATGTTGAGCTTATGAAATCGTGACAGTTTTACTATGTTTTAAATTAAGAATCTAAGTTCTATTGGAAGATTTGATGAAGAGTTTTGATGCATATTGCTTGAGGGTGTTACTAAGTATCTATTGAAGGTTTTACATTGAATTTACTAGAAGATTTCACTCTGGAATTTCATGGTTTTACACTAGCAATACACATCCTATAAGTGTTTGATAAAATGTCCGGTTATGGTTTCTTGAGAAATTGAAGGGCCTATGCATGTCTTGTGAGTGGAATAACTATATGAAGATAAAGTGATGATGGAATGATGATGAAAGGGAATATGTGTATATAATGATGAAAGAGGTGTGTGTATGTATGTGTGTGTGTGTGTATATATATCTATCTATCTATATATATATATATGATATTATCTCTATTGTGTTAGGGGTGACCAAGCCTAACTCAGGCGTTGTAGGCCTGGGTAATCTTGTTGAGAGGTTAGTACTTCGATTGCCTAATTCGGGGGGTGGTAGGCTCGGATAACCTTGTTCGGTGTTTGTACTCATCAACCTTGTTCAGGGTTTGCACCATCAACCCGTTGACAGATTTGTACTCCATCAACCCATTGGGTGGTTCATATCCATCAACCTTGTTGGGAGTTTATACTTCATTAACCTCATAAAGGGGTTTGTACCTCATGCGCCTATCCAAGGGGGTGGTAGGCCTTGGCTTTCACTATAATGGTCACTCCTTACACTCGTATTATGTCCTACATAAGCATGATCATATTGCCTATGATTATGTATTTTGTCTATGATACTTATCATTTGTTGCATTGCATCCTACATACTTAGTACATTCAGACGTACTAACGCATACTTTATGCCTACATAATATCATCATGTAAGAACTGGTGCACTACTTGATCATCTGCCTCCTCCTTCAAGTGGCTAGTTTGATTGTTCTACAAGCATATTGGTGAGTCCTCCACTTCAGGGATGTTCCTTATGACCTCTTGCTATGTATTACAACTATCTTCTTTTTGTTATGTATTGACTATGAGGGTGAGGCCGGTTGATTGTCTTGGCCCCCGCTCTTATCTATGTAGTATAGGTATTGTTGGACATGATATGTATCTAAGCTATGAGTCATGTCTCTTTGTTTCTTGATGTTATGATATGAAGGTACCCTTAGCCTCAATTCCCTTGCTTATGCCTATTTCTGAATGTCATTTTAATTGCTTTTGCTACTAAGGATGTATAATGATACGCTTTGAGGCTTAGTTGGGGTCTCTTCGAGTTTCCCATTCACCGGTCACATCTAGGCTCTAGGCTTGGGTCATGAAAAAGATGGTATCAGAGTACTAGGTTGTTAGATTCTCGGAGTCCAACACACCATATTTATCAGATTCTTCTTCATAATTGTGTTGTGTACCACAATTATGAGAAGGAGTCTATGAGATATTTTAGGAATTGTTTCCCTTCTTTATGTTCTAAGTCATGCTATAGAGTTGGAGTAAGCATTTCTTCCCTATAGCTTGTTCTTTGATATGCTATATCATGCTTAACACGAGAGGGAGATGAGCCCATATCCCCGAGTAGAAACTGACTAATGGAGAGCTAGGGATGCTGTCACCTTGCTTGCACAAGTGGTGGCTAATTAAGACAATCAAGGGGCCTAAGCTCTAGATGCTCCTACAACGGCCTCTTGAGTGAGAGACTTTATGAGAATGAATCCCCCAGAATTCCATGGATCAAAGGTGAGTGAGGATCCTCAAGAATTCATTGAAGAGGTTTACAAGATTTTGTCTATTATGGGTGTAAGGCTAGAGGATAAGGTGGAGTTGGCGACTTACCAACTCAAAGGGGTAGCAAAAATATGGTACATCCAATGGAAGGAGGAAAAAGGGGTCAACTATGTGGTGCTTTGGGAGGAGTTCAAGGTGGACTTCCTTAATTGATTTTCCCCCTTGAACTTAGGGAAGCTAAGCTAGTGGAATTTATGAATTTGAGACAAGGATCCGTGAGTGTGAGAGAGTATACTCTCAAAATCACCCAACATTCGTCGTTTGCTTTTCACTTGATTGTGGACCCAAGGTCGAGAATGAACAAATTTATTATGGGTGTCTCCGACTTGGTTAGTGAAGAATGCTGGTCCGCCATGTTAATTAGTGACATGGACTTGTCACATTTGATGACCTATGCCGAACAAATGGAAGAGGAGAAATTGAGGAAGAGAAGGGGTCATAAGGACAAGAGGGCTCGTTTTGAGGGTAAGTTCCAAAAGAGTGGCCTATTCCAATGAGGCCAAGGGTCTTCTCATGGATTTCTAAGGAGGTTTGCAAATGATTTTCTGAGGGCCCAAGGTGGTAGATTAGTGGCCCCTATTGATGTGTGTCCGATGTATGGTAAGGGTCATGGTGGCCCATGCTTGAGAGATATCGGTGCTTGCTATTGATGTGGAGAAATAGGACATAAGGCAATAAATTATCCTTAAAATCGCAACTAAGGTAAGGAGATTCGTCCTCAAGGTGATAATGTGGTCCCTTTGGAGAGAGGTGGCCAACAAGATGGTGCCCCAAGGCATAACCAATTTTATGCTTTACATGGAAGGCAAGGGGTTGATGAAGTCCCAGATATTGTTACCAATATGTTGAAAATCTTTGACTTTGATGTATATGCATTAATTGATCTAGGTGCCACTCTTTCTTTTGTCACCCTCTTTGTTGCCAAAATGTTCCATGTTGACCCTGAGTTGTTGCACGAGTCATATGAAGTGTCTACTCCTATTGGTGCATTGATTGTTGCTAGCATTGATTATTGCTAGAAAAGTTTATAGAAGTTGTACTATTTGCATCTTGCATAAAGTGTTGCCTTATGATCTTGTTGAGTTAGACATAATTGATTTTAATATCATTCTTGGGATGGATTGGTTGCATGCCTACTATGCTTTTATTGATTGTAGAACCCGTAGGGTCAAATTACAATTTCCAAATGAATCCATCCTTGAGTGGGAGAGTCAAGATGTGGTGGTCAAGGGTAGATTCATTTCTTCCATTAAAGCCCGTAAGATGATCTCCAAGGGGTGTCTTTACCATCTTGTTAGGGTTAGGGATGTGGAGTCTAAAGTCCTTCCCATAGACACGGTTTCGATTGTAAATGAGTTTCTTGATGTCTTCCCAAATGACCTTCCCGGTGTTCCTCCTAAAAGGGAAATAGATTTTGGTATAGATTTTCTTCCTAATACTCAACCTATTTCTACACTGCCTTACCATATGGCCCCGACAGAGTTGAAGGAGTTAAAGGAGCAATTGAGGGACTTGTTGGAGAAGAGGTTCATTAGGCCTAGAGAATCACCTTGGGGTGCACCAGTGTTGTTTGTGAAAAAGAAGGATGGGTCTCTAAGGATGTGCATTGACTACTGGCAACTCAATAGGGTCACCATCAAGAATAGTATCCTTTTCCAAGGATTGATTATTTGTTTGACCAATTGTAAGGGGCTAGCCATTTGTTTAAGATTAATAGTTGGTCCAAGTATCATCAAGTGAAGGTGAGGGAGTGTGATAGTCCAAAGATGGCCTTCCAGACTAGATATGGGCAGTATGAGTTTGTTGTGATGTATTTTGGGTTGACCAATGCACCGGCCATCTTCATGGACTTTATGAATAGGGTCTTCAAACCCTACGTTGACTCATTTTTGTGGTCTTCATTGATGATATTTTGATCTATTCTCCTATGAGGAGGAGTATAGGGCTTATTTGAAGGTTGTGTTGCAAAGATTGAGGGAGGAGAAATTGTACGCTAAATACAAAAAGTTTGAGTTTTGGTTGAAGGAAGTTGCTTTTCTAGGGCATGTGGTGTCAGGTGATGGTATAAATGTGGATCCTAAGAAAACAGATGTGATTATTAATTGGCCTAGACCATTCACCCTATCGGACATTAGGAGTTTCTTGGGCTTAGCGGGGTATTATCGGAGGTTTGTGAATGAGTTCTCTTCTATTGCTTCCCCTATGACAAAATTGACTTTCAAGAAGGCTAAATTTGTGTAGACCGATGATTGTGAGAAGAGCTTCCAAATCTTGAAAGATAGGTTTGTCTCCGCTCCTATATTGTCACTACCTCATGGGCTTGAGGGGTTTGTGGTGTATTGTGATGCTTGTAGAGTTGGTTTGGGTTGTGTGCTAATGCAAAATTGTAAGGTGATAGCCTATGCTTCTAGTCAACTCAAAGTGCATGAAAAGAATTACCTTATGATCTTGGATTGGCCGCGTAGTGTTTTCTTTGAAAATTTGATAACATTATTTGTATGGGGTGTATGTGGATTTATTCACCGATCATAAGAGCCTCCAATATGTCTTCAGTCAAAAAGATCTCAACTTGAGGCAAAGAAGGTGGATAGAACTTCTTAAAGACTATGATATGAAGTGCGCATTATCATTCGGGTAAGGAAAATATGGTGGCGGATGCCTTGAGTAGGGTATCCATGGGTGGGCTAGCTCATGTTGCTAGTGGTGAGAAGGAGATGGCTAGGGAAGTGCATCGGTTATCTAGTTTGAGGGTTAGATTGGAGGAGCTTGGTAGTGGCGATGTTGTTGTTGTGGATGGTTCTAGGTCTTCCTTGGTTGATGAGGTGATGGCAAAACAAGATCTTGATCCCTCCTTGTTAAAGTTGAAGGCCTTGATGAAAGAGGGCAAGGTGGAGATTTTCTTCCACAGGGAAGATGGTGCCCTTAGGTACCAAGGTAGGTTGTGTGTACCGTATGTTGATGGCATAATAGAAAAGAGCCTTGATGAGGCCCATAACTCTTCTTATTCTATCCACCCCGGTTCCACTAAATGTATAGAGATTTGAGGGATGTGTATTGGTGGGGAGGCATGAAAAGGGACATTGCCAAATTCGTTTTCGGTTGTCATAGTTGTCAACAAGTCAAA
>JAOTQR010035179.1:0-15812 GCA_025774065.1 Solanum ossicruentum | reverse complement strand
GACAAGTCAACTTAACAAATATGACACGATCCAACATTATAGGTCATGATGGCGCCAAGCTTAACCCTCGATAGGCAAGTCTGATCCTGACCCAAAATGGCTAGCAACAGATGTGAGGGCAAAAGAGAACCCATCAACCACCAAGTGAGAAATAATTAAAAAAGAAGCAAAGTTGATAGTGAGTATATACACATACACAACAACTATACAAGAACTTCCCAACACATGGAAGTCACCTGTAAAAGAATACTATAAACACGATACATCATACTGAGTCACAACATATCTACATACATATACAAGCCAAAAGAATATACAAGGAAAGTCTCAAACAACAAAAGACAATCAGTGCTATAGATGGAGACTAGAAGGATCCAAGGACGTCCAATGCTCTCCACTAATATGACAGCTACCACGAAGGAATCAATGTCCCTGGCTCATGCTAAGACCTTCATTATGAAATAAATGCAAAAAGTAGGGGTGAGTACTAGAAATAATAGTAACTAGTAGCATCATAGATCGACTGAGTATGAACAGTAATCATAGTAGGGGTAAATCAATGTATTCCATAAATATTTAATAACAAGGACCATGTAAGTATATCAATAAATGCTAGAATAACCTGAGCTAGCGAAGGTGTAGTGATGCACATGGATATAAGGTCCTACTGCTTATGCATGTACGATAATTGAGCCCCCATAAGGCCTGCAGGTACACCCATACACATTGGAAAGGGTGAATGAGTGTAATATTCAGGGTGTCAAGTTAGAACTGAGCTCATGAACCAACCATGCAAGTGTATCATAACTTTGACAGAATCACCTAACTGGGCCTTTATCCAAAATTGTACACCTCTACCTGACCTTTAACCAAGGCTACCACTTGGACTATAATCGAGACAACTCAGACACTAACTAAGGATATGCCCCGGACATTAACCTAGGCTATGTCCTGGACTTTACCATGATAAGATCAAACTTGGCCAGTGGTTTGCCTTGGCCTTAGGCCTTGACTAGTAAAAATATGCCCACCATCAATGCCTCCTCTAATGGTATAATCTCTAAATATATCAGTATAATATTTACTGCACTAGTATAGCCTCTAATTATGTGGCCTCTAACTAGGGTTATATAAAATATAGCTTATTCTCGCTTACACAGCTCCTAGTAGGAGGATACATGCCTAATTATGGGAAATGCTCGGGCCTTTAATTGTACAGGGTTGTACTCTACAGCTAAAATGACATCGACAATCATTTTTATCACAAACAGGATCTAATGTATCATGGGAACAATCCAGAATAGGTAGTCAATCACACGGATAATTAGGTTCCCCACTTATCATAGCCTATCTGAGCCATAGCTCTACAAACTCTGATCTGCTAGTGCTGTCTATGAGGCTCTATATCTCTTAAGGCACACCAGATACAAGCATAATAATCTACCAGTCCTAACCAATGCAGGCTAAGGCATCACTAGCCTAAGCCTAAACTAAGGCCCAACTATCTCATACAATCAAAAGAGCAGTAGATAATCATAGATGCGGTAGACAATCAATGTAAAATTCCCAAGCATTCTCAACAGGTCAAACATGCTTGCTATGAATCCCTTGAACGGTCACAGATATCACAGTAAACCAATATAATCCTAGACAATCACAGCTCCAACGAGAATCACTATACCATTCACAAGTGTCCTCATTATACTAAATAGATGCTCAGACAATCACAAATAGAAGCTAGTATAATCATACTCAACATGTATGGCCTCTAATCCATTCACCTGTTGACCCGTCATACACCCTAAACAACCTTTACAAGCTAAACACATTCTAGAAGGAGGGGAAAGATCATAGCTTACATGTACACTGATCTTGTGTGCTCTAATTCAATCTACAAGTGCTTTGCCTTTCTGAACAATCTCCAAACGTCAACAAGCTACCAAAATAGAGTTACAATATCAATATAGTCCTTTCTGTATCATAATCACAAGCCAACATCCCTTTTTGGGTAAAAATATGAACAAATGACCACTTCCTTCACTATTTTGCATCAAATAAGACTTAGTAAGAATATTTTTACCATACCACAGGGTGTGTCTTGAAAAAGTACATTTAAATGATCCAAACTTAACTAAAATCTGATTCAAAATGAATAAGAAATCAATTCCCAAAGTTTCCAAAACCAAAACCAACTCAATAAAAAAACCATCAAGAATTACCTCAAAATGATATGCCAAAAGCAATTTCTAACATTTCCATGATGTTCGCCCTAGTATTCTTAGCAGTTTAGCCTTTTGAATCACTAAAATCACTGTTGAAATGATCAAAATATCGTTAGTGAAAGTTTTTCTCTCCTCTTTATTGAATTTCTTGAAATTTAACATTTTGGATCCAAAGGTGCAACAGTAATTCCCATACAAAACCGTTGTGGTCAAATGTGGGTCCCCCTTTCTAATTTCATATTTACTCAATTTGCACTGAGGGGCCTAAAATGCACCCGGAAGCCTTGAGAACTAGATGAAAGGTTGTCTTAGATGAAACACAACATTCTAAAGCTAATTGCGTTGTCAGGATTTCCTTTTGAGCATGTTTTCCAACAATAGTAACTAAGGTCAATTATTGGCCTATTCTAAAGACTAAATCAAAAATCGTATAAATTAACATAAAAAAACTTGGTACTCTGTCAAACCATGCTTCTATCTAATTTGAAAATATCAAAATTAATGAACCAGTCAGAATACCATTCTAAGGCTATTTACTTGGACTTTACTACTAAAGTCATTTTAAAACACTACCAGGCCTTCAAACATGAAAAACTACACAACTTTCAAAAGAACAACCATGCGACTATAATGCCAGTGTCGGCAAGTCACATAGGACTTGGGGTCGCTATAAAAATGCTCTAACTGAGGCAAATAGTACAAAAACACAAAAATGACCTAGAGGGTCATTACAACATCCTCTACTACCAAACTTTCATTTGCGAAAGTAAGGATAAGGGCATAACTGACGACTCAAATAGGGTGGCTACTGCTGCATCATGTCTCCTCTATTTCCTAGGCGGCCTCCTCAACCAAGTAATGCTTCCACTGGACTTTAACCATGGTATCACAGTAGAGTGTAGCTGCTTGACATCTTTGGCTAATATGGTTACTGGCTCCTCAATAAATACCTACTAATTATCTAACTCCATAGAATCATACTTTAATACATGAGACTCGTCTATTGCATACCAGCTCAACCTCATAACATTAAGAGCTAGATGAATAATTGAGTAAGTTAGGGGCAAGACTAACTCATAAGTGACTGAACTAACTCCCCTCAGGATCTCGAAGGCTAAAATATATCGAGGGCTAAGCATACCTCGCCTGCGAAATCTCATCACTCCATTTAAAGCTAATACCGGTAGGAATCATCAATCACTAACATCAAAATATAGGGGTTAGCATCTTCAATCAGCATAACTCTAGTGGCAACTGTGGATCGTCCTCAAAATGTCTTGAATTACATAGACATAGGACAAAGCCTCCTGAAAAAGGATTATGCCATATAGTTTGAGCTCTATAGTCTTAAACCACGTAATTGGAGTACGACATTGCGTACCTTATAAAGCCTCAAATGGTGCCATCCAAATGTTGGAATTGTCACGACCCAAGCATACCTAGACATAACACGGTGAATGAAGACCCAAAGGGGGCCAAAACAAGCTGCTTAGCATATCATTTACACATACTTGGTCGCAGAAGCAATTAAACAACAATAAGAGAACAAAAATAAGGATAAAGGGATTAAGGAAAGTCTTTCATAGAACAATCATCAAAAGAGTCATAGATCAAGGCATAAATACATAACTTGTCCAACAACACCTCTAGCATAGCTTGAGTAGGGACCAAGATAACTTTCCAGGCTCACCCTCATAGTCATAAAAATCTAAACAAAGAAAAGAGTCTTTACATAACATAGGATCAACAACTATTATTCTCAAAGTTGAGGACTCACCAAGCTTGCTTCAAGAGATAGTACTAGCCTCATGAAGAAGGAAGATGATCAAGTGGAGCTCTGGTTCCTACATGGTAACATGATGTAGGCATAGAGTATATATTAGTATGTTTGAATGTACTAAGTATATAGGATGCAATACCAACGAGAGATAGGCAACATAATCAAAATGCATATATATAAGCAAGAGATGATATATTAGCAACACAATATGCATGATCAATGCTTGAAGTAAAACATGCTTATATAGAATATGTTATATGTGTAGTCAGCGAGCATCATTATGGAATCTGAGGCCTACCACTCCAAGGAAAGGCGATTGAGGTATCAAACCCTCAATTGTTTGATGGTTGTCACATCCGACCATCTATGGTGATTTAGGTATTAGCCCCTCAATTGGTTGATGGTTGTCATACCCTACACTCCAAGGTGATGAGGTATCAACCCCACAATTTGGTTAATGGTTGTCACACCCTACCATCCATGGTCATCGAGGTATGAACCCCTCAATTTAGTTGATGGTTGTCACACCCTACCATCTATGGTGATTGAGGCATAGCACCACCTCAACAAGGTGTGGTCACTTGCAATACTTTTCATGAAATCAATACATATATACCTTCCTTTCATCATCATAAAGTCATTCATGTCATTGGTCATTCAATAGGTTATCAATAACTGAAGAACCCTAAATCGAACATTTTATCAAACACTTGGGGGAGGGGTGTATAATGCTAGTTCAATATCATGCAATTCAAGAGTGAAATCATATGAGAAAACTCAATGTAAATCAACCCACCAACACTTAGTAACACCTTCATGCAAGATACATCAAAACCCTTCATCAAATCTCATCATAGAACATAGATTCATAGCTCAAAACATGCTTAAACAGTTTACATTTCATGAAAACCCCAATATAGTTTATAATCAAATTCATAGTAAGAATAACCAATAAGTAAATCAACTTGAAAACATGTAATTTATATAAAAAGGAAGGTTGGGCACCATGGGTGAAAGGACCCAATAATTGAAACCCACATACCTCAACTTTAGAGATTCCCTTGATGAAGATTGGAATGAGAACTTGAAGCTTGAGTGAATTCCTTAAGATCCGGGATGAGTTTGGAATGCTAGAATTTGGATAAAATACTTGTCTAAGTGTTTGAGAGGGTTTTGGGGAAATGTCTTGAATGATATGAGATTGAAAAAATTACTAAGTATAGTTGTTTTTGTGCATAGGAAGGCTTAGTCCCAATGCAAAAAGGCCTTGGACCGAAACAACAAAACTGGCAAAAAATATATAGGTCCACACCCTGGCCGCATCGTGCCAAGGGCGGGATCAATTCTGGAAAATGAAATTTTGATACAATTGCCCTAGAATTGGGGTTAGACCTATTTTACACTCAATTTTTCCTCTTGATCACGAATATAAAGTTAGATTTTTGGTATCATGCATGGATTTTGAGATATATGGATATTACAGTTATAGGTATTTTTGAGGCACATTTTAGGGTACTTTTTGGGGCGTTTCAATATCTCCCCCTTGGGAACACTCTTCCCTGAATGTCAAAGAAATGTATGTGAGAGAAATAGTCAAGACGCGTTCAGCCCAACACATCAATGCAACAATGCACTTAAACATAATTTCAAAATCTCAACAAAAATGTCAAAATCACCATGAACATGGCAACATAAACATTAATGTTATGATATAAAGGCTGAAACATATGACTTGAAATCATGTAAAGGACTTAGATTAGTACCTTTGGGTTGAGTAGAATGGAAGAGATAGGCATATCGCTTTTCGATGTCTTCCTCGGCTTCCCATGTAGCACTCTCAACTTGTTGGTTTCTCCAAAGGACCTTAATGGAAGCAACATCCTTGTTCCTCAACCTCTTCACTTGTATATCAATTATAGCTACTGGAAACTCTTCATAAGTCAAATTATCTTCAACCACAACCATAACATCAAAAGGCATAATAGCACTTAGGTCATCATGCACTTCTCAAAATAGACACATGAAAGACCGGATGAACCATACCATACCATTGGGAAACTCCAACTCATAGGACAACTTATCAATTATCCTCAACACTCTATAAGGACCAAAAAATCTTGAAATCAATTTACCCTTCTTAACTAAATGAACCACACCATTCATGGGTTGAGACCTTCAAATAGACCCAATTACCAACCTTAAATTCAAGATCCCTTCTCCTCACATTGACATAGGACTTTTGATGACTTTGGGCTGTTTTCAATCTTTCTCTTATCAACCTTACCTTCTCCATGGCCTCCATAACTAGATCCGGACCCAACAAAGCCATCTCTCCTACCTCAAACTATCTAACCTATGACCTACAACATCTACCATAGAGAGCCTCGAAAGGCGATATACCAATGCTAGAATGATAGCTATTGCTGTAAGCAAACTCAATGACTGGAAGGTGATCATACCAACTACCCTTAAAACTCCAATACATAAGCTCTAAGCATATCCTCAAAAGTTTTGATAGTCCATTCGGCTTGGCCATCCATTTGAGGGTGAAAGGCTGTACTAAGCTTTATTTTGGTACCAAGACCTCTTTGGAAGGATCTCCAAAAGTGAGAAGTGAATTGAGCATCATGATCCGATATGATAGAGAAGTGAACCCCATGCAATTTAACCAATTCATGAATGTATAACTTAGAATAATCTTCGGCACCATAAGTAGTCTTGATCTGTAGGAAATGAGCCGACTTTGTCATCCTAGTAACCCCAACCAAAATAGAGTCAAATTGCTTCCTAGTCTTAGGAAATCCAACCACAAAGTCCATGCTAATTTCCTCCCACTTCCAAGTAGGAATCTCTATATCTTGGGCTAAGACACCCGGCTATTGATGTTCGGCTTTGACTTGTTATGGCAACCAGATACAAACTTAGCAATATCCCTCTTTTTACCACCCTACCAAAACACTTCCCTCAAATCTCTATACATTTTTGTAGAACTAGGGTAAATAGAGTAGGAATAACTATGAGCCTCATCAAGAATCTTCTCTCTGAAGCCATCAACATTAGGAGTACACAAACTTCTTTGATACCTAAGGGAACCATCTCCCCTTTGGGAGAAAACCTCCACCTTGCCATCTCTTACCAAGGCCTTCAACTCTAACAAGGCGAAGTCAAGATCTTGCTTTGCCTTCACCTCCTCAATCTATGAAGATTTGGAACCATAAACAACCACAACCCACCATTATCAACCTCCTCCAACCTAACACCTAATCTAGCCAACTGATGGACCTCTCTAGCTACCTCTTTGCCACTCTCATTAACATGCACTAGGCTTCCCATAGATACCTTACTCAAAGCATTGGCCACAACACTAGTCTTACTGGGAACCATCAACAACCACAACCCCACCATTATCAACCTCCTCTAACCTAACTCCCAATATAGCCAATCGATGGACCTCTCTAGCCACCTCTCTGCCACTATCATCAACTTTAGCTAGGCTACCTATAGACAAGCATCGGCCACAACATTAGCCTTACTAGGATGATAATGAATACTCATATCATAATACTTAAGAAGTTCTGACCACCTTCATTGTTTCAAGTTGAGGTCTTTTTAGGTGAACACATATTGAAGGCTCTTATGATCAATAAACACATCAACATGCACCCCATACCAATATTGACACCAAATTTTCAAAGCAAATACCCACGATGGCCAACTCAAGATCAGGGGTAGGATAATTCTTTTCATGCAGCTTAACTTGTCTAGAGGCATAAGCTATTAATTCACCATTTTGCATCAAAACACAATCGAAACCAATTCGTGAGGCATCACAATACACAACAAACCCTTCCAACCCTTCCAGTATAGACAAGATAGGAGTGGAGACAAGCTTATCTTTAAAAGTTTGAAAACTCTTTTAACTTTCTTTTCAGTCAACTTAGTCATAGGAGAAGCAATAGAGGAGAACCCATTCACAAACCTCCGACAATAATTCACTAAGCCCAAGAAGCTTTTAATATCCGATGGAGTCAAAGGTCTAAGCCAATTTCTAATCACTTCCATATTTTTAGGATCCACCTTAATGCCATCCTCCAACACTGCATGACCTAGAAAAGCAACCTATTTGAACCAAAATTCACATTTCTCATATTTTGCATACAACTTCTCTTCTCTCAATTTTTGTAGCACCACCCTCAAATGATCCACACACTCCTCCTCACTATGGGAATAAACTAAGATATCATCAATAAATACCACCACAAACAAATTGTCGTAGGGTTTGAAGACCCTATTCATAAGATCCATGAAAATAGCCAGTGCATTGGTCAATCCAAAAGACATAACAACGAATTCATAGTGCCCATACCTAGTTTAGAAGGCTGTCTTGGGAATGTCATACTCCCTCACCTTCACTTGGTGATACCCGGACCGAAGATCAATCTTAGAGAAGTGACTAGCCCCTTGAAGTTGGTCAAATAGATCAATAATCCTTGGTAAAAGGTACTTATTCTTGATGGTGACTCTATTAAGTTATCGATAATCAATGCACATTCTAAGAGAACCATCCTTCTTCTTCTCAAACAACATCGATGCACCCCAAGGTGATTGGCTAGGCCTAATGAATTCCTTCTCCAAGAAGTCAATTAATTGCTTTTTCAACTCTTTTAACTCTGTCGGAGCCATACAGTAAGGGGGAATAGAAATGGGTTGAGTATCGGGAAGGAGGTCTATGCCAAAATCTATTTCTCTTTCGGGAGGAGCAGTGGGAAGATCACTAAGGAAGACATCTAGGAACTTATTAACCATCAGAACTGAATCTATAGGGAGGACTTTGGACTCAATATCCCTAACCATCATAAAATGATAGAGACACCCCTTAGAAATCAACTTTTGGGCTTTAATGCAAGAAATAAACCTACCCTTGACCACCACATTATGACTCTCCCACTCAAGGATAAGTTCGTTAGGGAATTAGAATTTGACCCTATGGCTTCTACACTCAATAGAGGCATAATATGCATGCAACCAATCCATCACAAGAATGACATCAAAAAATCCACCATATCCAACTTAACAAAATTAGAAGGGAATATTTTATGCAAAATTAGAATGGAACAATTCCTATAGACCTTTCTAGCAACAATGGATGCACCATCGGGAGTAGATACTTCATATGGCTCACACAGCAATTCGGGTTCAACATGAATCTTTTTGGTAACAAAAGGAGTAACAAAAGAAAGAGTGGCACCTGGCCTATCAGTGCATACACATTAAAATCAAAGACTTTTAGCATACTGGTGATGATATCGGGCACCTCATCTACCCCTTCCTGCCCTTAAAGAGCGTAGAATCGATTGTGCCTTAGGGCACCACCTTGTTGACCTCCCTTTTACAAAGTAAGCACATTTGCACCCTGGCCTTGTGGACGACCATCTCTACCCTTGTTTTGATTACGAGGACAATCAATCTTCTTGTGACCCACTTCCTTACAACAATAACATGCGTTAGTGTCTCTTAAACATGGGCCAATGTGGCCTTTACCACACCTTGGGCACATAACATTAGGAACCACATCACCACCTCCTTGAGGCCTTGGGATGTCATTTGCAAACCTTCTATTAGGAGCATTGGAAGACCCTTGACCTTGATAAAACCGACCACTTTTGAGACATTGGAACCTTCCTTCAAAACGGGCCCTCTTCGCCTCATTAGCCCTTCTCTTTCTCAACTTTTACCCATCTAATTGTTCAGCATAAGTCATGAGGTAGGACAAGTCCATATCACCAATCAACATGGAAACACAACATTCTTCATTTACCAAGTCGGACACACCCATCACAAACTTGTTCATCCTAAACCTCGGCTCGGCCACCAATTGTGGAGCATATTTAGAGAGTTGGTTGAACTTGAGGGCATACTCCCTCACACTCATAGACCCTTGCTTCAAATTCATGAATGCTATCCTTTTGGCCTCCTATAGCTCAAGAGGGAAGAACCGGTTGATAAATGCCGCCTTAAACTTCTCCCAAAGGATCACATTGTTGTTCCCCTTCTCCTCCTTCCATTGAGCAAACCATATTTGAGCCACCCTTTTGAGTTGGTAGGCCACCAACTCCACTTTGTCCTCCGACCTAACACCCACGATAGACAACACTTTGTACACCTAGCCAATAAATCCTTGAGGGTCTTCATCCACTTTAGACCCAAAGATTTTCAATGCATTCATCCTCATGAAATCCCTTACCCTAGATCCCAGAGTAAGAGCATGAGGGGCTTAGGCCTCTTGGTTAATTTGATTAGTCATGGCTTGTGCTAGCATGGCGATAGCATCCTAGAACTCTTCATGAGCCAGTTGTTCTTCGGGTGTATGGGCTCTTCTTCCTCTTGGGATAGACATGATCTAGAATAGTAAAGAACATTTGCTAGGGGAAAGCCTTGCCTTAACTTCTATAGCACGAGATGGATCAAGAAGAATGGAAATATTTCTTAAAATGCGTCATAGCCTCTTACTCATAGTTATGGTGCACTTCACAACCATGGATAAGACTCTAATCGATGCAGTAAGTTGGAGCCGAGGACCATTAATAACCTATTACTATGATAGCAAGTTTCTCATGACCCAAGACTAGGTCCTAGACGTGACACGACAAATGGGGACCCAAACAAGCCTCTTAGCATATCATTTACACATCCCTTGTCACAGAAGCAATTTAACAACAATAAGAGAATAAAAATAAGGATAAAGATACTAAAGGAAGTCTTTTATAGAAAAAATCATCAAAAGAGTCAAAGCTCAAGGCATAAATACATAATTTGTCCAACAATACCTCTAGCATATATTGGGAAGAGGTCAAGACAACTTTCCGGGGTCACCCTTATAGTCGTAAGCATCCTAAAAAAAAGAAGAGTATTTACATAACATAGGATCAAAAGATATTGTCCTCAAAGTTGAGGACTCACCAAGCTTGCTTCAAGAGATAGTACTAGCCACATGGAGGAGGAGGATGATCAAGTGGAGCTCCAATTCCTACATGTAGCATCGTGTAGGCATAGATATGCATTAGTTTGTTTGAATGTACTAAGTATGTTGGATGCAATGCAATGAGTGATAGGGAACATAATCAAAATGCATATATATAAGCAAGAGATGGTATATTAGCAACACGGCATGCACAATCAATGCTTGAAATAAAACATTCTTATATAGAACCTATTACATATGTAGCAGGAGACCATCATTATGGAATCCAAGGCCTACCACCCCTTGGAGAGGCGATTGAGATATCAACCCCTCAATTGGTTGATGGTTGTCACACCCTATCATTATGGTGATTGAGGTGTTAACCCCTGAATTGGTTGATGGTTGTCATACCCTTCCATCCATGGTGATTGAGGTAACAACCCCTCAATTTGGTTGATGGTTGTCACGCCCTACCATCCATGGTTATTGAGGTATTAACCCCTCAATTTGGTTAATGCTTGTCATACCCTACCATCCATGGTGATTGAAGCATATCACCCTCACTTACAACACCATAGATACTTTTCATGAAATTAATACATTTATACCTTCCTTTCATTATCATAAAGTCACTCAAATCATAGGCCATGCAGTAGATCATCAATAACTCAAAAACCCTAAACTGGACATTTTATCAAACAATTGGTGGGTGTATAATGCTAGTTCAAAATCATGCAATTCAAGAGTAAAATCATGTGAGAAAACTTAATGTAAATCAACCAAGCAACACTTAGTAACACCCTCATGCAAGACACATTAAATCCCTTCATCAAAATCTCATCATAAAACACAAATTCATAGCTGAGAATAAGCTTAAATAGTTCAAATTTCATGAAAACCCCAACATAGTTTATAATCAAACTCATAGTAAGAATACTCATAAGTGAATCAACTTGAAAACATGTAATTTGTATAAAATGAAAGGGTGGGCACCATGGGTGAATGGACCCAATGATTGAAACCCACATACCTCAACGTTGGAGATTCCCTTGATGAAGATTGGAATGAAAACTTGAAGCTTGAGTGAATTCCTTATGATCAGGATGAGTTTGGAATACTATAATTTGGGAGAAATACTTGTCTAAGTGTTTGAGAGGATTTTGGGGAATGTCTTGAATGATATGAGGTTGCAAAAATGACTGGGTATAGGTTTTTTAACGCATCGGAAGGCTTAGGCTTAGGACCTAAAGGCCTTGGACTAAAAAAACAAAATAGGCAAAAACATACATAGGTCCACGCCATGGTCGCGTTGCGCCAAGGGCGCGAATCCATTCTGGAAATTGCAAATTTTGGAAAATGAAATTTTAATATGGTTTCTCTAAATCTAGGGCAAGACCCATCTCCCACACAATTTTTTCCACCGATCATGAATATGAAGCCGAATTTTTGATATCACTCACGGATTTTGAGATGTATAGAAATTACGATTATGGGTATTTCCGAGGCACATTTTTTGGGCACTTTTTAGGGTGTTTCAGGATGTTAGCTATTATTATATACAAACTTTGCGAGAGGAAAAAATTGATCCCACTGATTTCCAAACTATGACACACAGACCCGCAACATATCCTCAAGAACCTGAATAGTACGCTCTGGCTGGCCATTGGTATGTGGATAAAATGACGTACTCAGGTCAACCCTAGTACCCAACTATCTTTAAAAGCTCTCTAGAAGTTAGAGGTAAACTATGTACCTCGATGTGGTGTGATAGATAAAAACACCCTATAAAGATGGACTATCTACTGAGTATACACATGGGCTAATCGGTCAGCAATATAGGGTGATCAAACAAGAACGAAATGAGTTGACTTGGTCAGTAGATCCACAATGACGGAAATACTATCAATACCCCTAGAATTTTGAGGTAAACCCTATCATGAAATCCATAGTAATATGCTCCCACTTTCAATCATGAATAGGTAATCTTTGAAGCTTCTCACCAGGCCTCTAATGCTCGGTCTTTACCTGCTGAAAACTATGACAACAAAGAAAATAATTATCTATATCTCTTCACATATCATCCCACCATAAATGTTGCCTCAATACTAATACATCTTTATTATGCCTGGGTGGATAGAATACTTGGAGTCATGAGATTTACACAAAATCAATTAAATCAGATCCCTAACTTTGGGAATACATAATCATCCATAAAACTGGAGAACACCATTGAATCTACAGTAACCTAGTCATGGGTCCATAACTTGGACTCTTTTTTTGCTTAAAATGTAAGGAAATGTTGTCCGTAATGTGCTATTAGTCTTCCTATCTTAACTAATATGTATGTGCTGGGTCAAGAATAAAGCTAAAAATGCATAAGTGGACAATACTCAACAATCCATGGAAAAAGCAAAAATGCCAAAAGATGGTCAAAAGTAGTGTCTTTGATAGCTTCAGCAGATCAACAAACATCATAAGAGATCATCTAATGCTACAACAACCAAGCCTCTAAGTCCATGATAAAAAGGCGATGCAAATGGAGATTCGGCGGAGACCAAACATGATTGGAGATGAATAGAGATGTTGCCTAATAGTGCACGACAAGAGCATCGAGGAGATGCAAAAGGCAGTCAAATGCACATTCGGCGCATTGTCAGATTGTTCAGCGATGGCTGGCCTTGACTGTGGAAAGGTGATTTGATGCACAAACTTTCATTGATTTGCACAGACTGTATAAGCTTTTGGCAAGGACAATGTACATAACATTGCATATCAGAGTTTACAGAGACCATATAGTGATAAAGAGATAATTGTGTAAAGAAAAGCTTCTGGTTAAGAAGTACAAGTGTTTTGGGTGATTTTTAGTTTATGAAGAAGAAATTGGAGAGATTAGCTAGAGTAATTCACCTTTTCTCTTGTAAGTCATCTTACCTATGTAAACTATTAACTATGGTATTATTTCTTTACTTTTCAACATGAGTGGGTAAAATCCTTTGTTGGAGGTGTATAAATAATATAGGTTTTTGATTATAATCATAGTATATTAAATTTTGATTATATTGATGTTAATCTCAATGAGTTTACTCTTATTTCAAAGAAGTTACATCTATGATCCAAAGGTTGCAAGCTTGGAGTTTACTTTAGATCTTTAATTATGGCATTAATTTTAGTAATTAGAGTGTGCAATATGGGTAATAGCTAGAAATCATTTGGGGTTTCAGTTGAATGCCAAAAACTTGGGTTCAATGGCTAAAGTATTAGGAGTTTTTGCTATGATTTCGTAGGCCAGGTGTATCCTTGAGCGATTTGCATATGATGTTATAAACGATTTATGTGAAATACCTTCGCTATTGTAAATGAAGTGTTAGTTACCATCAACCTAGCTTACTCACCTATTCTTAACTCAATTAGTCAAGTGTTTAGACTAGTCAACTAGATCTATCCCCATATTTGCACACAATTAGTCAAGTGTTTAGACTAGTCAACTAGATCTATCCCCATATTTGCACACCTCTGAAATCTTTCTCCATTGATTAGTTAATTTGCAGTTTAGAATCATTTTTAGCAGAATCTTATTATTTACTTACTTGCAACACCCCATTTCAACAATACAAATGCCTAGTTCAACACACTACTTTACCTCTTGAATACCTATTCCTAGTGGGATTTTTCCCAAACTGTTATTGGGTTATTATGCTGATAACAATCATCCTTATTTCCATTCGCGAAGTAGGTTTAAATGTCATAAAAAATGGCATCATTGTCAAGGAGGGTGCTTGTTCTTTATTAAAGTTTTTGTTGAACTTAGTTTTTGCAGCTAGAGCTATCTTATTACTCTTCTTGTTGCTTGTGCTACTGTTAATTAGGTGGAATGATGGATGATGCTGGAAGCATGCATAGTGACAGTGTGGGAGAGGTAAATACTTTCACGACATCGTTTAGGATCAAGTAGGAAGTACTGGATCAACCTAATTGCCCCTATTAGCTGGAGGTGCTATATTTCATGTAAATAGAACAATATTACAATTACTTCAACTAAAGGGGCTATTTGAAGGGTAAGCCCATGAATATCCTATTGAGCATCTTCCAAGTTTTATAGATGTCTGTTTTCCATGTAACTTCTAGGGTGTCACCGAAGAAGCCATTAGGCTAAGGCTCTTCCCATTGTTCAGAACTGGAGAAGTTCTGCGGTTGGATGGTTGATGTCACGACCAAAGCCTAGGGCCTAGATGTGACACGACGAATGGGGAACCCGAAGAAACCCAAATCAAGCCTCTTAACTTGTCATTACACATAATTGGTCGCGGATATGTGTGAAAGACATAAAGTAAGAATGAGGGGCAACGGGCTAAGGGATAACTTGCAAAACATTAAAATCAAGAGATAAAGAGTCAATCTAATATCATAAATACATAACTTGTCTAACAAATACCTCTAGATACATAGATAAGAGCGGGGGCCAAGACAAGGTAACCAGGCTCGTCCTCATAGTCAAAATAGAACATAAAGTACAGTTTCTCAATAAAAAATAAGGAAAAACATAGACCAAGGTCCCCAAAATGGAGGACTCACCAACAAGGTTGAGTAGCACCGAACTAGCCACGTGGAGGAGGAGGATGATTAAGTTGGGCTCCGGTTCCTGTATGGTGATATCATGTAGGAAAAAGTATGCATCAGTATGATTGATTATACTTAGCATGTAGGATGTAATGCAACAAGAAATACACATCATAATCAAAATGCATAACAATAGGCAATAGGCGTAATATAGCAACATGGAATGTATGATCAATGCTAGAGTAGAACATGCTTAAATAACTCATGCTCATATAGGATATCATATGTGTAG
>JAOTQR010035158.1:0-15812 GCA_025774065.1 Solanum ossicruentum | reverse complement strand
GACTCGTACCTATGGGTCATACCAGTTCAATCCAAGATTCCAAGAACTTGATACAAGACCCCAATTACGACTCGTAGTCTAACTTGCGAGTCATAATAGTGAAATTTATTAGATGTCAGCTGTCTTTTCTTCATAATTCCGAGGGTTGTTTTGTAAATCCTATAAACAGTTTAAAGTAAGTTTTTTTGAAGGAGAGTTAGAATAGTAGAGATCTCTCAATTACATTTTGAAGCTTTTTTTTTATTTTTAGAGTAGATTATTGTTCTCTTTAGGAAACCCATTTTTAGGGATTCTAGAACTTGCTTTGTAATCATTCTTGATCAATCAAGCTTGTCATTTGCAACTTTTGGTGCTTATCTTCTCCATTGTTAATGGCGAAACACTCAACTATGACTATTTTATGCATTTTTTGTGTGTTTTGTCTTAGCCATGAGTAGCTAAACATCCATAACTTGGAGTTGTGGGAACCATGGGTAGTTGACTTGAGATGACCTAGGTTTTGTGCATGTCTATGATTGGGGTTTTGCATGTATTGTTTATTTCCCTTCATGATTAATGTTGTTTGGTGGTGGCCAACACCAAGCCCTACCTACTATCACGATCCCGAACAAGGTAGTGACCAATAGGAAAAGGGAAGTGGATAACAGGATTCGGTTGATGTTTTCCCATCTAGTCGACCAGACCTGACCAAGGGGAGGTTGATTGGGACAATAGGTAACGGTTAGTTGGTACACCGTGGTATCCAATCAAGTGCCATGGTAAAATTTGACCTTTACCATCACAAGAGGGCTACAAGAACCTAAGTTGTCGTCCTACATGCAATTCACCAGTCAAAGTTATTTACCTAGAGTAATTGAGTCCACGAGCCATGGGGAAAATAACTCCCAACTTGCCCCACAAATTGTGTGTTTTCCCGAATTTTATTTTTTGTTCATTTTTAGTTGTTCTTTGAATCACAGCAAACCCCCCCATCTAAAGATTGTAGTCATAGATAGTAGGAATGATTAGTAGTGAAATCTTATAGTCAAGCCCTGTATTCCTTGTAGATTCGACCATAACCTCGGTTAGGTTAATTATTGATAACGACCGCTTTCTTATTGGAGCGTGACCATCAACCATTAGTAGCACGATCCTCATAGAACAAGTTACCTGTCACGACCCGGACCTAGGGTCTAGGAGTGATATGGCCAATGAGAACCCGATAGTGCCCAAGCAATCCTCGAAGTATCCACATTCACATCATCTGTTCGAAAGCACATAATGAAATGATAAACACATAGTTCTAAGGGACGGGAAATTATGACTCACACTATGGAGATATTATAGGGATAGCATGATCCACATAGCACATAACTCATGATAATTAAGGGATAGATAAATATGAATCACATTATGGGGGATAGAATGGGACTTAGAACTTTCCACATTTCCACATCATATCATAAACAAACATCAAAATATACATATTCAATAGATAGCCATAACCAAATGTCCAAATAACAAAACATAGAATATATCCTCACAAGAGTCTACATGTTGTCCCTCAATTTGTCTAAGTCATAGAATAGGATTGAGGCTAAGACATGTCCCGGACTTGCCCTCAAAGTGAAATAGAACATAAGTGGAAGCAACATAATGGGTAGATGTACGATGGATGGTCCTTGAATCGTAGGACTCACTAAAAAACGTTCACAATCTGAACTAGCCGTCAAGTTGTGGATGGATATAGTGTCCAGTCCCTACATGGTTAGATCATGTAGGCAAAATGTATGTGTTAGTACATTTGAATATACAAAGTATGCCATCATGCATCGTATATGAGCTCATTAAACCTGCATTAAATGTTAGATGAGAAGGGCGCGAGCACGCGCGCGCACGCACACACGCACACACCCTACACACACACACACATAACACACATACACACACACACACACACACACACACAAACACACACACACACACACATATATATATATATATATATATATATATATATATATTTGCATATAATTATCACAAACCAAGATTTCCCCCGAAATCCCCCAACACTACAATTCACGCTCGACCATCTCACTAAGATAAACACAAAACAAGAATACAAGGAAAATTACTTACTTGATTCCTCTCTTTTTCTTCCTCCTCTTCTCTTCTTCTTCTCTTCTTACTCTCTTGTCTCTTTTTTGGCTAAGTGTACAAGAACATATATTATGCTCTTATTTAAAGACAAGGAGGGGGTATTTATAGAAGTTGAACTTTCCAAAATTGCATCATAAGGGCTCCATCTTTGCCTATTGATCAATTAGGTCCCAAACTTTTCTATTTTGATCCAATTGAGGACTTCCGACTCCAATTTAATTATGCCCACCATATTCACTTAATACTCTAACCAAATACCGGAAATATACTTAAGTTTAACTTAACCAGCATCCACAACAAAATTTTCCAATTGGATAGTCATCGTTCATTAAAATAATTACGGGGTCTAACAGAAGAGGGCTACCATGTGAATGGCTTGCAACACAATTTGCTGAGCATCTCTCAGTTGTGTGATAAAAGTAACAAAGTAACATTTACTTCTGCAGGTTGCAGGGTAAAGAAGTTGGACACAAAGGAGATAGTTCTTTTGGCAAAATGACATAAGAATGTGTACAAGGCTGACATCATGGGAATGTCAAGTACAAATTTGAGACGTTGAAGTGCTATGGCTGATGATCCCTTACTTTGGCACAAAAGACTTGGTCAAGCAAGTCTGAAACAATTAAATATTTTGGCGTCAAAGGACATGGTTGTAGGGTTTCCTAAAACTAAGTTCAAAGACAACAAAATATATAGTGCATGTGTAAGGGGGAAGCAAGTAAGATCATCCTTCAAGTTAAAGAACCAGGTAAGTACAACCAGGTGCCTGGAACTGGTTCATATTGATCTGTGTGGACCCATGAGGGTAAGGAGCAGAGGAGATAAAAGGTATATGCTTATCATTGTGGATGATTATTCGAGGTTTACCTGGACGCTATTCTTAGCTTCTAAAAAAGAGTCTTTTGATACCATTTTTATTATCATCAAGAAAATGGAAAAGAAATTAGAGACTTCCCAAATTTCCATAAAATCTAACTATGGAACAGAGTTCGAGAGTGCAAAGTTTCTAGAATTCTACTTATCTATTGGTATAGATCACAATTTCTTTGCTCCCAGAACACCTCAGCAAAATGGAATAGTAGAAAGGAAAAATAAGATTTTATACGATATGGCCAGAACAATGATAATAGCTTGTAACATGGCAAAAAATCTTTGGGCTGAAGCTATAAATACTACTGCTTACATTCTGAATAGATGGATTTTAAGGCCAATCTTGAATTAAACTCCCTATGAAGTACTTAAAGGCAGAAAACCAAATATCTCTCATTTTAGAACATTTGGATGCAAATGCTTTGTTCATAATAATGGTAAAGATAATTTGGATAAATTTGATGCCAAAAGTGATGAGGGAATTTTCCTAGGATATTCTCCCATAGCAAAGCATATAGGGTGTTGAATAAAAAAACTAATTGTGTAGAAGAAAGTATTCATGTGGGTTTTGATAAACATAGTGGTGTTTTTGAGACTAATATACAAGATGACCATGAGCTGGAACACAAGACAGAGAAACAACAACTGGAACCTAGTCCATCTGCAGCACAATCACGCTCTTCAACAAAGCAACTTAGAAGCTCACAGTTAGGGGGAACTACAAAATCTGGAGCTCAATTTGCTGATATGGGGTCTGCTCAATCAGAATCTGTGAATGCTGAACAACCTCAAGTGTTTGTGGTAAAGAGTTAAAAATATCAGGGATGAAGAACTTATGTGTATTCCAGGCCTTCCTATCACCGATGGAACCAAAAAGGGTAGGAGAAGCATTGGAGGATGAAGGTTGGATACTTGCAATGTAAGAAGAGCTAAATCAGTTTGAGAGATGCAAGGTATGACATCTTGTGCCCAAGCCAGAAGGAAGAACTATCATTGGCACAAAGTTGGTATACAGAAACAAGCTTGATGAGCATGGAACAGTTACATGGAACAAGGCAAGACTGGTGGTCCAACCATACAATCAAGAAGAGAGTATAGACTATGATGAGACCTTTGCTCTAGTTGCCAGACTTGAAGCCATAAGGTTGCTCATAGCCTTTGCAGCCTACAAGGAGTTCACTCTTTATCAAATGGATATTAAGAGTGCCTTCATAAACGGCTACTCGAAAGAGGAGGTATATGTGAAGCAACCACCTGGATTTGAGAGTGCTAAATTTCCAAATCATGTATACAAGTTGGATAAGGCATTGTATGGGCTGAAATAAGCTCCTCGAGCTTGGTATGAAAGATTGTCAAAATTCCTCTTGGATCATGGACACAATAGAGGTAAAATTGACAATACACTATTTTGAAAAATAAATGGCAAAGATTTGTTGATTGTGTAGGTATATGTTGATGATATTATCTTTGGATCAAAAAATGTGAAAATGACTGATTAATTTTCCAAGCTAATGAATGGAGAATTTCAGATGAGCATGATGGGGGAACTGGACTTCTTCTTGGGACTACAAAGCAAGAAGACTCCAAATGGAACTCTTATTCACCAACAAAAATATGGAGCTTCTCAAAATGTTTAAAATGAAGGATGCTAAGGAGATTGATACTCCCGTTGCCATTGCTACAAAGTTGGATATGGATGAGAAGGGGGCATCAGTAGAACAGAAGCTGTACAAAGGAATGATTGGGTCTCTCCTATACCTTATTGCTAGCAGACCAGAGATAATATTTAGTATGGGAATTTGTGATAGATTTTAAGACAATCCCAAGGAGTCACATCTTAAGGCTGTAAAAAGATTCTTCAGGTATCTCAAGGGAACTTCTGATTTAGGACTGTGGTATTCTCAATGTAGCAATTTTAAAATCTTATAGGGTACACAAACACAGACTATGTTGGTTATCTAATGGATAGAAGAAGTACTTTAGGTAAGCCTCACTTCCTTAGAACATGTTTGATTTTCTGGTCCACTAAGAAATAGAATTTCGTAGCTTTGTCAAAGCTGAGGCCGAGTATGTAGCTGCTAGATCTTGTTGTGCACCACTACTTTGGATTAAACAACAACTGTTGGATTTTGGTATGGATGTGGGTTGTGTTCCTACTTTGTGTGACAACACCGGTGCTATTAACATTGCTAAGAATCATGTACAGCATAAAAGAACCAAGCATATTGATATAAGGCACTATTTTCTTCATGACAATGTAGAAAAAGGTTTTGTTTCAATAATGTTTAATCCCACTAACAATCAAATTGCTGACATTTTCACTAAAGCACTAAGTAGAGAGCATTTTGAAAAAATAAGGTTAGACTTGGGGATGATTAAGATTGCATAAACTCCCCTTAATGGTTGACTAGAAAATCTAATTTTTGTAAGAACATCGAGAATGATTCACATTTCAAGTTCTACATATAGTGTTTGCTAAAAGTCGGAAACATGGACTTAGTTTTCTTGCTATGTATTTGTCATGATCCAAGCCTAAGGCCTAGATGTGACTAGCGAATAGGGAACTCGAAGAAACCCCAAACAAGCCTCGTAGCATATCAGTACACATCCTTTGTCGCAGAACCAATGCAAAACAATGTAAGAAACATAAATAAGGGGAATTGAAACTATGGGAGAGACTCATATTTAAATAGCTTGAATATCATAAGTAAATCAAAGCTCAAGCATAATACATAACTTTCCCAATAGCACCTTTAGCATAGGACTTAATGGGGGCCAAAACTAGCGATTGGGCTCACCCTTATGGTAAAAATATTCCAAAAAAGAAGGATAGTCATTATGCATAGCTTAAAAATATAAATATTGCCCTCGCACATGAGGACTCACTAACTAGCTTGAATGGATACCACTAATCATGTGGAGGAGGATGATGACCAAATAGAGCTCCGATTCCCACATGGTGACATCATGTAAGAAAGATTATGCATTAGTACATTTCAATGTACTAAGTATGTATGATGCAATACAACGAGAGATAGACATCATAATCAAAATGCATAACAATAGGCAATGGGCATAATATAACAATATTGCATGTATGATCAATTCTTAAGTAAAACATGCTTATATGGGATCATAATCCTCAGCTCAAGTATCAACCTTAAATTCACCTAACCCACTTGGTACCATAGCCACCATCTCCCCCTTGGGAGACAACCTCCACTCTATCGTCTTTTCACCCAAAACTTCTAACTCTAACAAGACGGAATCAAGGCCTTGCTTAAACTAGAATTCTGAACCTAAGAAGACTGGGAATCACCAAGGACACTATACTATGATCCCTAACTTTCTTCAACCTACTTCTAACCTAGCCAACCGATGGACCCATTAGTCTCCTCTTTGCTGCCATTATCTATATATGATAAGCTACCTATAGGCACCTTACTTAGAGCACCAACCACAATGCTATCCTTATCAAAGAAAAGGACTAAAGCACATTCATATCATATTCCTTAAAGAATTCTAACCACCTTCTTGTTATCTACAAAGAACACTTATTATATTTAGCAACCAATCCCCTACCAAATGATCCACAAGCTCTAAATAAATGAATACCTCATCACTAGAAACCACCACAAATATACCAAGGTAGGGTTTTAAGACTCTATTCATGAAACCCATAAACATAGCCGATGCATAAATTAACCAATCTCCATGAAGACACAACCTGTATGCAACTGTTCCATCCCGAGTATAACACCACAAGCCACCACACCATCTCTAACAGTCACAAGGCAAAACCTATGGAAGATGAACATAAATCAACACTTATAGACATTCTAGCAACCATATACTCAACAAAAAGATAGACACCATAGCTTCAAATAACAAATCAGGACACATAAGAAGCCCACTAGCAACCAAAAGAATAATGAAAGAAATAATGAAAGTCGGATCCATCAAATCAAAACCTTCAACTTACCTTCCTTCGCCTTCCTCTTTGAAGCGGCATAATCAACTAGAAGAGCAAAGAACAATCGTTGGGGGGGGGGGGGAACTTACCTCAACTCTATAGCATGACTTAGAACACAAAGAAGGGAAATATTTTCTAAAACTGCTCATAGACTCCTATTCATAGTCATGGCACGCTTCACAACCATGAATAGGACTCTAATGGATGCGGTGTGTTAGACTCCGAGGATCTATCAACCTTGTGCTCTGATACCACGACCCAAACCTAGGGCCTATACATGACCGATGAATGGGGAACCCGAATTAACAATAAACAAGCCTCATAGCATATCATTACACATCCTTGGTCGTGGAAGCAATGCTAAGTAAGAAACTTAAATAAGGGGAATTGGGACTATGGGAGAGATTCATATTTAAATAGATTGAATATCATAAGTAAATCAAAGCTAAAATATAATACATAATTTGCCCAACAACACCTCTAACATAAGACTTAATGGGGGCCAAGACAAGCAATAGGGCTTACCCTCATAGTAAAAGTATACCAAAAAGAAGGATAGTCTTTAATGCATAACTTAAGAACATAGATATTACCCTCGTACATGAGGACTCACCAACTAGCTTGAATGGATACCACTAGCCACGTGGAGGAGGATGATAACCAAATGGAGCTCCGGTTCTTCCATTGTAATATCATGTAGGCAAGAGTATACATTAATATGTTTGAATGTACTAAGTATGTAGGATGCAATGCAACAAGAGATAGGCATCATAATCAAAATGCATAACGATAGACAATAGGCATAATATAATAATATTGCATGTATGATCAATGCTTAAGTAAAACATGCTTATATGGGATAGCATATGAGTAGAAAGGACCAAGCTAGATTTCCAAAGTACAAACCCTTTGGTAGGTTGGTGATGATGCCGCCCAATCACCTAGGTTCCAAGGTATAAACCCTTTGATAGGTTACCAAGGTACAAACACCTTAATAGGTTGGTCATGATGTCGCCCCATCACCCTAGTACCAAGGTACAAACCCCTTGATAGGTTACCAAGGTACAAACCGCTTGATAGGTTAGTAATGATACCGCCCCATCATCCTGGTGCCAACGTACAAACCCCTTGATAGGTTAGAGAATGGTCACACCCTACCTCCCATGGTGATTGAGGCATAACCCTCAATTGGCTATGGTCAATCCAACACTATATAGAGAGATATCATACACATACTTTCCTTTATCATCATCATAACACCATATACATACTCTTGTTTCATCATCACAACATAATTCATAACCTAAGACATGCTTTGGACCTTCAATTCCTTAGGAGACCATAACCGGACATTTTGTCAAACACTTTGGGGGTGTGTAGTGGGGGTAAAAGACCATGCAATTTAAGGATGAAATCATACAAGAAAATCCATTGTAAAACCATCAATCAATACCTTGCAACACCCTCAAGCAACCCCTTATCAAATCTTACAATAGACTAAAGATTGATAGCTCAAAACATGACAAAACAGTCACAACTTTACGTAGCTTTAACACAGTTCATAGACATATTCAAACTAGCAAACCCATTTGTAAAATTAACTTTAAATCATGCAATATTAATTAAAATAGGGTTTAGGAACCATGAGTGGAAGGACCCAATGGTTCAACACTACATACCTTAGGTCTAGAGTTGCTTGGAATTGAGATTGGGAAGAATGGAGGCTTGGAAATGATCTTTGAATCCAATCTTGTTCTTGGATTTCTTTGAAATTGAAATGGATCTTGATGGAGGATTTTGAGAGAATTAAGAATGTATTTGATATAAGAGTAATGAGTTTGATCCTTTGGTACCTATTTTTGGTCTTTAGGAAGGTTAAGATAGCATTGGAAGTCTAATGAGGGCATTAGAGTAATTAGCATTTACAAAAATGCCATTAGTGAATGGATAGAAAAATTGGCAAAGTGTCATCTCAATGGAGACTTTACTAGCCATGTGGCACTCCACGGTTCATGTGGAGTGCCTATGAGACAAGAATTAGATTGAAAAATGGAATTGGAACACTTGAGAAAAAGTTAGTGTCGACATCACTTTGACGACCACTTTCACGGAACGTGTAGTGTAGTGTTACACAGATCGTTTACTAGACCTCCCCACCTCACTTAGACAAGCAAATGTTGCAGGCCAGCAAACTCACAGGTGCCACGGCCCGTACCCTTACACACGAGTCGTACAAGGCAGTCGTGGCCCATGCCTTAGCTTCCGATGCCACCCACGCCTAGCCAAGCCTCCTAAAACACCTCCACACCCCTCCTCACGACCAGTGGTGAGTCACACAACCCATGCCACTAGTCGTGGACTAATACTTAGCCTTACCACATAATTTTCCAACACCACACATTTCCCGCGATCCATACAAGGCCTCACTGCCCGTATGGGTGCCCGTGGGGCTTCACTGCACGGGAGGGTCTCACGAAAGCCGTCATAACTCCTTTATCCGACATCAAAATGAGGTGAAAGCAACTGCATATGGAGCTAACCCAAAGGTTTTTCATTTGATATGTAAAGCCCACTTAGTACTAAATGTTCCAAGAGTTATGCTTATTTAAAGTTGACCCTTGCATGAACCATCACTCAAAACTCAACTCTTAGGGAAGTCTTGGACTCGTTATGTACTAGGAGTCTCCCATGGATCTAATACATCCCTAACCTGACCAAGTGAGGTTTGAAACATGGATACATAAGAACATAGAGTTACGGAGTGTCACAGTATTATAGCGTGCAGGATATTAGATTAGGTTCAAGGCTAAGGGAAAAGATGAATCAAATTAGGTAACGACTCTGTTATTTTTAATATAGAGATTGATGGATGCATCAGGTACTCTGACATGTTCTCTCTTCCCTATGCCATCATCATTATTTTGCCGCCAAAACTCAACTATTCTCTCTTTTTCTTGCAAAAGATGGCAACCATCAAATCATTTGACCTTTTGATATTCAAATCATTCCCCTTTTTCCCTTAAACCTTTCAACACTAAAACTCTTCCACTTCTCTCACCTTTCTATAAAGTGAACCATCTCTCCATTTCTATCCAAGAAAACCCTATTCTACAATGGCATCCTCACAGAGATCAATAAATTCCAAGCCTCAGGAACCAGATTAAGACGATTCCCTTGCTATAGTGGTCCACGCTACCTCTAATCTACCACCACCCATACCACTATAGTTCTCTGATTTTGCAGACTGGGGGTTCATTCCAAACCTGTTCTTTCAAGCCTCATCGACCCCTGCTCCTCCTTAGGGTTCATTGTCTTATTCTGTTCCTGTAGAATTAAATGTTATCCCAAGCCAACCTGTTCTATTACCAGACACTCCTTCCTCAGATGCCTCACTATCTAGACTAGTTCGCCATCGTCTAAAGAAAATCACCGGTGACCCAATTAAATTCACTAATGATTTACATCTTCGAAAAGGATTCCTATCTTTACTTCCTCCAGGATCCCTCAGACTAGAAGTCAAAAATGGCAAGATGAAGCGTTTCTTCAACAGGCTCTCCATCAGAGCAAGAAACACCATAGTACTCCTGGTCATCATCTTCATAGGCTGACCTGTTGATTAGACAGGTTAGGAAAAATGTAACAAAGCATATGATTCCAAAACCCCCTCATTCTCACCCTGCTGCATTACCAAAGAAAACATCAATCCCTACCAAGAACTCCCCAAAACCGAGAGCATCTTCAAGCAAAAAGAAACAGGTACTTTCACCTGTTCCTTCTAATGACTCAGAAAGAGAGAGTGATAGTGAACACCCTCCTGTAGACCAAACCGACCCATACTTTTAGTTCCTTATTCACTTTAAAAATGCTCTCTCCTTTGGTGCTGGGTAATCATAGGGTTTGGGGGTCCTGAAATGACCATTCTTGTTTCTAAGCTTGAATTTTAGGGTTGGGCTAACTTGTTTCTCTAGGGAAATATTAAACGAAAGCTTGCTAAGCCTGAGATATGTGAATTCTATGCTGGGAGTATGGTGCGTGAGTCTGTCTTCATCACCACTATTAAGGACATATCCATTCACCTTATTGTATCTGATATTGGGCATATCTTGGGGATCCTTACTGAGAGATGGGATCATTATGTTGGACAAGACTGACCTCCTCTTGCTAACCTTCCATCTGCCCTGGACATTACTAGGAAATTCTCAAGAAATCCAACCCTGACTCCGTACAAATGAGTTCAGCGTAAAGACATGTCTCCTCTTCATCGTTTGTACTTTGATCTGGTTAACAAAGTTTAGTTCCTAGGAAGGAAAAAGGGTTTGAGAAAAATTTCCTTTATCTGACATTAATGGAATTGATTGACACTGAGGTTCCCATCAATTTGCCTAGCCTTATCTTTCAGCATATGCGATTGTCCTAATTTTAGGATAAAAATGGACATGCTCTTCATATGGCTTTTGGTTGTCTCAGATTTTTAAGGCTTATTCTGTCCCTGTCCAAGTTTGGACTATCAAAACAACCAAAGATGTACTTGGCCAGGTGAACCATGCTGTTATACTTGGTTCAATGCAACATGTGGGCACCCCTTTGCATCGACTTCAACTTGCCCTAGATGCCAAGACAGTTGAATTGGCCTCTGCCCATGAAAACTTTGCCCAAGAAAGAAGTGCACTGCTTGCTAGGATTTTCGATCTTGAGGATAGGCTAAATAAGGAAAAGGATGATCATGCTGAGACTATCCACAGGCTAACCTTGCTGATTCCCTCTACTACTCTTTCCACATAACCAGGTCCTTGAATCTGTTTTCTTGAAATCCTATTCTTTCCATCAATAGGTATGTTAGGAGATTAACTAGTTGTTTCTGCTTTATTTCTCTTTTCTGTTATGCTCTTGTATGTTGCATTATCATGGCCTTTTGCTATCTTAATACTTACAAGATTTTCTGGTTCTATTTGTTCACTTGGTCATTACTATGTGCTTGTTGATTATTTTTACTTGTTTTTAGTATGGGTTGTTCAAAGTTTGGTTTTCGATGATGCCAAAACGGGGAAGTCACATTTGAGTTGTGCAATATTTATAACCCTTGTTTAACCTTTTTCGATTTTGTCTTTTTTATAAAAATCTCTCTTAGTAGTTGTAGGTAAGATGAATGGATGCTGATACTCAGGAGGTTTGTCATCATCAAAAAAGGGAATATGTTGAGACAAGAGGAGTTTTGGTGATGACCATTGGTTCATGAGACATGTTGATTCATCGGGTTCGTCATTGCATTGGCTTTGAGATAAAAAGACAGGATGTCATAAGGTGCAAAATGGATAAAATAATTCGAGATAAGGACGTACCACCAAAAGTGGAGTTAGTTCATAAACTACAGGCTATAATATTGCTAGAAAGTATATAAGTGTTGTTCCTTGTTCTTATAGCATTAGGTCTTGCCTTGTGACTTGTGGTAGTTGGGGTAGTGGATTATGATGTCATACTTGGGATGAAATAGTTGCATGCATATTATGTCTCCATAGATGGTAGGACCCCTAGAGTTAGATTCTGATTTCCTAATGAACCCATATTTGAGTGAGAGCTTGTCAAATGGTAGTGACGGAGGTAGGTCCATTTCTTGTCTTAAGGTACTATTGATCTCTAAGGGTTGCATTTATTGTCTTGTGAGAAATAGGGGTGTGGAACCTAAGTCATTTTGAATATTGAGTGTTTTTTGTGGTAGATGAGGACTTGAATGTCCCTTCCGATAGTTTGAATTTGGGGTAGTGTCTTTTGGTTTGACTTATGCACCTATTGTATCTATAGGTCTCATGAATAGGGTCTTTCATCCCTACTTTATTGTGTTGAGATGTTCTTTGGTGATGCTATGTTGTCTTGTTTCCGGGGGTGAAGAAGAGCTTCTGAAACATTTGGGAGTGATATTGCGAAATTTGATAAATATAGGGTTGCTGGCTAATTTTGGAAGATAGGAATAGTTGGTGACAAAAGGGAGTGGGAGGAGAAGTTCACCGGTTGACTAGGTTAGTAATGAGGTTGGATGAAGTTGAGGATGGTTGTAGTGGTTTGATGGTTCTAAATTTTCTTGGGTTGAAGAGGTCTAGTTGAATAAGGACTTGATTCCGCCTTAATAGAGTTGGAGATTTTGGTGAGGGATGGTAGAGAGAAGGTCTTCTCCCAAGGGGGCGATGGTGAATTTTGGTACTAAGTGGCTTATGTGTGAGTTTAAAGTTAATTGATAATGATGTGGTGTTCATTAAGGCTCTTTGGAAAGTTCTCTAGTCAAAAGTGTCTCTCGAGGAGAGGGCATGGAGAAATAATATCTGTATCTCTTTCATTCTATTCAAGATTATGATGACATGTCAAGTCTTTTTCATGATTCCAAGCCTTATGTTCCAGCCCCTATGTCATTTGCATGCATCCATGTTTATGTTAACGAGTTCATGACGATTTTTGTCACTTATGTTGATATTTTGAAAATGGTGTTTTAAATGTATTGTTTCATTCTTAGCCTTAGAAATATTTTCCTCTAGAGAAAAAACATTTTTCTCTCCTTGTTGACTAATCTTAGGCTTCTTTGTGACTTTTATATGTTGGAGGGTATAACCATTTTCGGGAAGTGTCAAAGACACTTTTAGAGCTTTAAGTGTTTCTTACTCTTCTAGTACTTACAGGTTTTACAGTTATCACTATTAAGCTTATCACTTTTGTTAAGTTTCACAATAATGTTCTTTGCAATAGTTGACATACTGATTTCAATAAAAATAAAATAAAATGAGACAACTATGCACATTATTTTAGCCTAAATTCATATACATAATAATTCTTAAAAGAATTAACTATGTAAATATTCAGTTCACATTAGGTTCAAATTCGAAAGTTTACTAAGTTCCCAATCATCATCTGAATCCTAATATGTCATAAATTTAATATAGTCAATCATATAAGAATCACTTATCTTAAATCACATAAATTCAAGATTAAATATTCATAAATTCTACAACATATATAGAAACACTTAATAATAATTAAATATAAAGTTAGGGGTGTTCATGGTTCGGTTTGGATCGGTTATTAGTTAGAACCATAACTAAACCAATTTAGTCGGTTTTTAAATTTCTATAACCAAACCAAACCAATTGAAAAAAATAATCATCGGTTTGGTTGTTTTGCTTAGATTTCAGTTTGAAAGCAATAAATTTATTGAGGGTATACACATCTAGAGAGGTACAAACACCTACTACATGAATAATCCGCAGAAAGCTATTGTGGATTCAATTAAACAATAGTACTTGCGTTATTATTACACAAACAAAGTGATTTAGTTAAGAAATACTAAAGTAAGTATATACCAACTATCAAATATTTATAGGAAAAAAAAATCAAGCTCAACTACCAAATAACTACCCGAGGGGAAGGGGTACAAGAAAATTATATGCCAAAATAATAGCAAAAAGATTTTCAAATATGAATGGTAAAGTTAAAGATTTAAGTTCATTAAATATAATACTATATTTATATATTATTTATGAATACTATATAAATGATTATAAAATTTATATACGTAATTATTCTGTTCGATTGGTTATTTAAAAACTAAACCTAACCAAATCAAATCAAATATAGAATTTTTTTAATCAGTTTGGTTTGGATTGCGATTCAGTTTGGTTTTTTAACCATTACCATGAACAAACCTATATAAAGTCACATAAATCATGTTACATATAAATAATAATTATAAAAATACAATACACATGATCACTGTAATATCTCTTTGTGAACAGGAATAAATAAAATAAAATCTATACGCAAGTTCAAAGATAATTTATATTTTATAGGCAGCCAATGAGAATGACATATGGCCTTCTTAACTTACAAGTCAACATATTTATCCATAAAATGTTGGACCAAAGAAAAGGAACTCTTAAGCAAAGAAAATTTATGCACCGCTAGCCCATATTTGTATTCCATGAGCGAACAACTTTTTAAAAAAAAAAAATGGAAAAAGGTTCAAAAATATCCCTCAATTTTGTTTTATTATTTCACTTTATCCTTACCGTTAAAATAAGTTTATTTATACCCCTGTTGTTAACAAACTCACCAAATTTGCCCATAAATTGGACAAATTGCCCTAAATTATATTCATATGGGAAAAGGGTCAAAAATACCCCTGAATTTTTTTTTATTATTAGACCTAATCCTTGTCATTAAATGAGTTTATTTTTGTCTCCGCCGTTATAAAACTTATCACTGATGTCCTTCAATTGGCTGGAAAACCCCAAATTAAATAAAATTATCTAATTCAAGTGAGAATGACCCAATTTTCTTTTTTAACTCGAATTTGACCCACTAAGTTCAACAAATTCATACCAAATTAATCCCAAAATTCATCTCTGATTTATAGAAACACGATCACTTACGTTGCTGTATATGGTGGATTTGGAGGACCGAAATATAACAAACATAATTTGCTAATAGATTTTTTCAAAAAATGTCGGAGTTGTGATGTTGCTTCAATAGCGTTCTGAAGCAGCATAAAAAATCCAGTCAAATCTGGAGTAAAGAGGAGGGTGGTAGCATGGTGGATAGCATTTAGGCCATCGTCGGAGCTACCAACAACCATTGAAACAATTGGAGAGTTGAAGATTTTCTTACTTTTTCAAGTTAATAACCAAAAATAATAAAAAAATACTTATTCTTGATGAAATATAAAATTATCTTGACAAAAATCTCTTCATTCTTTAATTTTTGGGTTAATTTAAATAGGAGTGTAAGAGCTCGACTGAAAGGAGAGGGCGTAGATGCTCGAGCTAAAGCGAGAGGAGGGATGTAATGAAGC
>JAOTQR010035157.1:31762-46638 GCA_025774065.1 Solanum ossicruentum | reverse complement strand
GAGGGAAAATTTTGGGTATAACCCAGATTTTGGAAGACCCGTAGCGAAAAATAATTTTTACTAATATTCCGTTATCTAGTGTCTGTCCATGCTTAAACTGTGACGTGCCTGGGGTGCGGACTAGTATAATGGGAATTCCTCGTCTGGTTCACATTACGCCTGGGGCATGATTCAGTGTACCATTTTACTTGGTTTTCTTATTTCGGCCAAGTGCATTGAGGTCATAGCCCCATGCCAACTTAAACATGAAATCACCCATACTTAGCCATTTTTCAACTTTATTAATTTTCTAATTCAAATCTAAGGATTTCAAGTTCAATTTTAGAACTCAAGGACTCATTTCAAGCTCTAAGTCTACCTTAAGTTCATTTCAAGGAATTCAAGGTTTAAGGTATGTTGGTCTTTATCCATGGGTCCTTTCGCCCATGGAGCCCAACCGTTATATTATCTATAGGTATCTCTTATTATGAATTATGAGCATAAATTATATTGGGATTTTATCAAGTATTGATTGATCATGCATGAATGTCTATTTCAAGCTTACTCCATTAATTGATTTTGCCTATTGGGATTGTGCCTGTTTTGATCTACGAAACTATGAAGTATTATGAGCTTTTGTGATGGAGTTCAAGATACCCTACATGAATGTTTTAATACCATGTTGGTGGGTTCATTTGCATTGAGTTTACTCATATTATTTCACCCTTGAATTACATGATTTTGAACAAGTATCATAAAACCTCCATGTATTTGATAAAATGACATGACAAGAATTCTCTAGTAATTAATAATCTATTTCATGATTTAGAAGTCAAGTGACTATGTGATGATTAAGGGCTTCAAGCATGTGTCGAATTATGAAAAGTATCAATGATGTTACAAGTATCAAATTTATCCTTGTTTCAAGATTTTACCTATTATGAGCCATTCATATTAAAGCAAGGGTTCATTTTTATGATTATGATCTACTCTCATGTTCAAGTTAGGCTCAGTAATAGAGGTCAAACATGTTTAAGAGCTACCCATGTCATATTATCATGTCTCCTACAAGTTATTAAAGTTATGATTATTTCAAGTATTCAATAGGATTTGACTTAGCACAAATTGAGGCTTAAGATGGGGGAAAAATTGAAAGGGCCTTTATATAAATTCTTTAGTCTCAAAACTATGTGCCACTATGGGATCATGATTATTACCTTTTCTATACTAGTGGATCCATCCAGTTATACCACTCCTTATCGAGGGGTGACATGCCTCAATCACCTTGTCAATGGGGTGACATGCCTCGATCACCTTACCAAGGGGGTGACATGCCTTGGATTCCAAGGAGTAGCTCGCTTGGTCTATGTAGATTAAGGTCTCTTCCCATACATCTATTAGGTAGTATGCAAGTTGAATGTTTTACAAGCATGGGTTATTAGAATCATTAATCATACATGTCATATTGAGATTATATCAATTACTTATATGTATACATTTTTGAATATGATGACTTATATCTTTGTTGCATTTCATCCTACATGCTTAGTACATTCAAATATACTAAGGCATACTCTATGCCTACATGATATCACCATGTAGGAACCGAAGCTCCTTTTGATTATCCTCCTCCACGTGGCTAATTTAATTCTAAGTGAAACCTTTGGTGAGTCCTCAATTCCGAGGACAATATCTACTTATTTCATGTTATGTTGAGATAACCTCTTATATTGAATATTTATTATTATGAGGGTGAGCCTGGGAGTGTCTTGGCCCCCGTTTCGTTCTAAAGTAGAGGTGTTGTTAGATATTATATATGCAAATTTTATGAGCTTGACTCTTTTATGCTTTTATGATTATCAAAGGATTTCCTTAGTCTCTTTTTCCTTTTCAATTATCTCTCTTGTTGATGTTTATTTATTTCCATGACCAAGGATGCGTGAATTATATGCGAAAAGGCTTGTTTGGGGTCTCTTCGAGTTCCCCCAAGGCCCTAGGATTGGGCCATGACAAGCTTCGGCTTAGGTCATGACAAGTTTGGTATCAAAGCACTAGGTTGTTAACGATCCTCGAAAATCCAACACACCATGTCAATTAGAGTCTTATTCATAATTGTGAAGCGCGCCACAACTATGAATGGGAGGCTATGAAGCGTTTTAGGAAATGTTTCACTTCTTCATGGTCTATATTGTACTTTAGGTGTGAATATAAGGCATTTACCCTAATGAATGGTCTTGTTACTTCTAGATCATGTTGATACCAAGAGGAAGGCTAAGGAGGGTCGCACTCCCGAGGAGCAACTGGCCCTTCCTGCTCCTCAAGCTCCGTAAGATGGAAGAGTAGCCCAAGAAGAGTTCCGGGATGCCATTATAATGTTGGGTAATGCTATGACCAGCCAAATGAACCCAGAGGCCCAAGCCCTCATGCTTCGACTTTGACCTCAAGGGTGAGGGATTTCACAAGAATGAATCCATCAGAGTGTCATGGGTCCAAGGTGGAAGAGGATCCACAAGAGTTCAGCGATGAGGTCTGTAGGGTGCTATCTATCATTGGTGTCAATTTAGAGGAGAAAGTGAACTTAATGGTGTGGCCTAAATTTGGTTTACTTAATGGAAATTGGAGAAGAGAGATGATGATGCCATTCCTTGGAGTTCAAAGCTACATTCCTCAACTAGTTCTTTCCTTATGAGTTAATAGAGGCTAAGATGAATGAGTTTATGAACCTCAAGAAAGGTTCCATGAGTGTTAGGGATTATTCCCTCAAGTTCAACAAGCTTTCCAAGTATGCTTCGCATTTGGTAGCCGACCCTAGAGCTAGAATGAATAAATTTGTGTTGGGAGTGTCCGACTTGGTTAATGATGAGTGTTGTACCATTATGTTAGTGAGTGATATGGATTTCTCTTAACTCATGACATGTCGAACAACTTGATAGGGAAAAGCTTAGAAAGAGAAGAAGCGGTGAGTCTAAGAGGGCTCGATTTAAAGATGGTTTCCAAGATTCTAAGGGTGGCTGATTTCTTCAAGGCCACAAGTTCAAATACCAATGGTCTTGCAATGCTCCTAACAAGAGGTTTGTGAACGATAACCAAAGATTCTAAGGTGTTAATGATGGAGTGTCTAATCCTAACTATCAAAGATGTGGTAGAAACCATGGTCATGTTTGAGAAACTCTAATGCTTGTTATAGTTGCGGTGAAGTGGGTTAAAAGGTTGTTGATTGTCCTCATGCTCAAAACAAAGGTAGAGATGGTCAATCTCAAGGCTAAGGTGCTAATGCGGGTCAAAGGGAAAAGGGAGGAAAACAAGGGGGCGCTCCAAGGCAAAATAGGTTTTATGCTGTCCTAAGGAAGGCAAGGATTGGATGAGGTTCCCGATGTTGTTAGCAGTGTATAAATGAATTTTGGTTATGATGTGTATGCTTTGTTAGATCCGAGTGTCACTCTTTCTTATAGTACTCTTTTTGTTGCCAAAAACCTTTATATGAGTCCTGTATTGTTGTGTGAACCTTATGAAGTGTCTACCCCCGTTGGTGAGTCCATTGTTGATAAAAGAGTCTATAGAAATTTTCCCATGTTCATATTGCATTAGCTCTTGCCTTGTGATTTTGTTGAATTAGATATGGTGGATTTTGATATTATTCTTGGGATGGAGTGGTTATATGCATATCATGCTTCTATTGATTGTAGAACCCGTAAGGTTAAATTCTAATTCCCTAACAAGCTCGTCCTTGAGTGGGAAAGTCGTAATATGGTGGTCAAGGGTAGATCCATTTCTTGTCTTAAAGCCCAAAAGTTGATTTCTAAGGGTTGTAATTATCATCTTGTGAGGACTATGGATAAAAGGCCTACAATCCTTCCTATTGAGTCAGTTCAGGTGGTCAATGTGTTTCTTGATGTCTTTCTTGATCAACTTCTTGGTGTTCCTCCTGAAAGGGAAATAGACTTTGGTATAGACCTCCTTCCTGCTACACAACCCATTCTATTCCCCCTTACCATATGGCCCCGGCGGAATTGAAGGAATTGAAGGATCAATTGAGGGATTTTTTGGAGAAGGGATTCATAAGACCTAGCAAGTCACCTTGGGGTGTACTGGTGTTGTTTTTAAAGAAAACGGATGGTTTTCATAGAATGCACATTGATTACCGGCAACTTAATAGGGTTACCATAAAGAACAAGTACCCTTTACCAAGGATTAATGACCTCTTTGATCAACTACAAGGGACTAGTCACTTTTCTAAGATTTATCTTCGATCCCTATACCATCAAACAAAGGTGAGGAAGTGTAATATTCCTAAGACATCTTTTCGAACTAGGTAGGGGCACTTTGAATAAATTGTAATGTCTTTTGGCTTGACTAATGCACCGGCTATATTTATGGATCTCATGAATAGGATCTTTAAATCTTACCCTGATATGTTTTGTGGTGGTGTTTATTGATGATATGTTGATCTATTCCCGGAGTGAGGAAGAGCATGTGAATCACTTAAGGGTGGTGTTGCACATCTTGAGGAATGAGAAATTATTTGCTAAATATGAAAAATGTGATTTTTGGTTGAAAGAAGTTTCTTTTATAGGGCATGTGGTGTCAAGTGATGGCATTGAGGTGGATCCTAAGAAGACAGAGGTGTTAAGAAATTGGCCTAGATCCTTGACACCATCGGATATTAGCAGTTTCTTGGGTTTTGTGGGTTACTACTAGAGGTTTTGTGAATGCATTCTCTTGTCTTACTTCCCCTGTGACAAAGTTGCCCCAAAAGAAGGCAAAATTTGTTTGGACCGATGAATGTGAAAAAAGTTTTCAAACTTTGAAAGATAAGCTTATCTCATCTCCTATCATGGCTCTGCCGGAAGGATTGGAAGGGTTTTTGGTTTATTGTTATTCCTCAATAATTGGTTTAGGGTGTGTTTGGATGCAAAATGGCAAGATAATAGCATATGCCTCTAGGAAACTTAAGGTGCATGAGCGAAATTATCCCACCCATGATCTTGAATTGCCAGCCGTGGTGTTTGCTTTGAAAATTTAGCATCACTATTTGTATTGGGTTCATATTGATGTGTTCATTAACCACATGAGTCTCCAATATATGTTCACCCAAAAAGATCTTAACTTGAGAAAAAGAAGGTGGTTAGAACTCCTTAAAGATTGTCACATGAGTGTACATTATTATCCAGGAAAGGCTAATGTTGTGGCCGATGCTCTTGTTAGAGTGTCCATGGGTAGCCTAGCTCATATTAATGTTGGTGTCAAAGAGGTGGCTAGATAGGTTCACCAGTTGGTTGGATGAAGTTGAAAATTGTAGTGTAGTGGTTGTTGATGGATCTAAATCTTGTTTTATTGAGGAAGTCAAGTCAAAACAAGATCTCGACCCCACCTTGCTAGTGTTGAAGGCCTTGGTAAAAAATGATAAAGTGGATGTTTTCTCCCAAGGGGGAGATGGTGCCCTTAGGTATGAATGTAGGTTGTGTGTGCCTAAAATTGATGTCTTGAGAGAGTTGATTATGAAGAAGGCCCATAATTCATCATATTCTATTCACCCTGGTTCCACACAGATGTATAGACACTTGAGGGAGATGTAATGGTGGAGTGGTATGAAGAGGGATGTTGCCAAGTTTGTGTCTGGTTGTCACAATTATCAACAAGTGAAGGCCAAACATCAAAGGTGGGGTGGCCTAAGCCCAATACATAGAAATTCCTACTTGGAAGTGGGAAGAGATCAACATGAATTTTGTGGTTGGTTTGCCTAAGACTAGGAGACACTTTGACTCGATTTGGGTTGTTGTGGATAGAATGACAAAGTCATCTCACTTTCTCCAGATTAAGACAACCTATGGTGCCGAAGATTATGCCATGTTGTATATTTATGAGTTATTTTGATTATGTGGGTGCCATTGTCTTTCATTTTGAATCATGGTGCTCAATTCATTTCTCACTTTTGGAGGTCCTTTCAAAGAGGTCTTGGTACTAAGGTCAAGCTTAGTACGGCTTTTCATCCTTAAACAGATGGTCAAGCCAAGAGGACTATCCAAACTTTTGAGGATATGTCTAGAGCTTTTGTTTTGGAGTTCAAGGGTAGTTAGGATGAACAACTTCCACTTTTTGAGTTTGTTTACAACAATAGCTACCACTCAAGAATTGTAATGACTCCCTTTGAAGCTTTATGTGGTAGGCAATGTAGATCCCCTGTTGGGTGGTTTGATATGAGGGAGATGGATTTGTTAGGCATTGATTTGGTTATGGAAACCTTGGAGAAGGTAAGGTTGATAAGGGAGAGATTGAAGACAACCCAAAGTACACAAAAGTCCTACTCAAATATGAGAAGACGAGATCTTCAGTTTAAGGTTGGTGATTGGGTTTACTTGAAGGTCTTACCCATGAAGTGTGTGGTTTGGATTGACAAGAAAGAGAAATTGAGCCCAAGATTTATGGGTTCTTATAGTGTTTTGAGGAGGGCTGGTGAGTTTCATATAAGTTGGAGTTGCCTATGGAGATGAATATGGTTCATCCAGTCTTCCATGTATCTATTTTGAGGAAGGGTGTAGGTGACCTAAGTGTTATGGTTCCCTTAGAGATGGTGGGTTTTGTAGAAGATAATTTATCCTAGGAGGAGGTCCCAATGGAGATTTTTGATAGACACGTGAAGAGGTTTAAGAAACAAAGATGTAGTTTCCATCAAGGTCCTTTGGAGGAATCAAGAAGTTGAAAGTACCATATAGGAAGCCAAGGTGGACACGAAAATGTGATACCCATATCTTTTCCACTCTACTCAAGCCAAAGGTAATAACTTAAGTCCTATCTATGATTTCAAGTCTTAAGTTTCAGCGGTCATGTGACCTTGCATGCATTCAGCTTTATGGTACCAAGTTTATGGTGGTTTTTGACATTCATATTGAGAATTTTTAAAATGATGTTTAAGTACCTTTGTTGCATTCATGTCAGACTAAAATCTTTATAATTACTTCTCTTATGCATGTTTCTTTGACATTTAGGGAAAAATGTTCCCAATAGGGAGATATTGAAATACCGCTCATGTGCTTCGAGATGCCCTAAAATCATAATTTCCATATATCTCAAAATTTGTGCATCATTTCAAAAATCTTACTTCATATTCTCGATGTACGGGCAAAGTTGAGAGGGCAATGGGTATAACTCGGATTCTAGAAACCCATAGTGAAAAAAATTTCACTAATTTTTCATTATCAAGTATCTGCCTCCGTCCAGGCCGCGACATGCCTGGGGCGTGGACTAGTGCAATGGGAATTCCATATCTGGTCCACATCCGTTGGGGCCCCGACTAGTGTAATATTTTCCTTGGTTTTCTTATTTTTCCCAAAGGCGTTGGGGTCATAACTCACATGCCTACTTAAACGTGAAATCATCCATACTAAGCCATTTTTCAACTCTTTAACAAACAAAACCCTCTCTAAAATCTTTTTAAGACTCTATCAATTCTCTCATTCAAATTTAATGATTTCAAGCTCAAGTTTGGAACTCAAGGTCTCATTTCAAGCTCTAAGTCTACTTCAAGTTCATTTCAAGGAATTCAAGGTTTAGGGTATGTGGGTCTTCATCCATGGGTCCTTTCCCCCATTGATCCTAACCTTCTCTTTTTATGAAAATTGCATGATTTAAAGTTGTATTACCTATGACTATCTCTTATTATGAATTATGAGCATAAATTATATTGGCGTTTTATCAAGTATTGATTGATCATGCATGAATGTCTATTTCAACCTTATTCCATGAATTGATTTTATCTATTGGGAGTATGCATGTTTTGAGCTATGAAAATATGAACTATTATAAGCTTTTGTGATGGATTTCATGGTACCCAATATGAGGGTTCTACTACCCTGTTGGTGGGCTTATTTGCACTGAGTTTACTCATATTATTTCACCCTTGAATTGTATGATTTTGAATAAGTATTATGAACCCACCATGTGTTTGATAAAACGATATGACCAGAATTCTCAAATTATTGATGATCTATTTCATGATTTATAAGTCAAGTGACTATATGATGATTAAGGGCTTCAAGCATGTATTAAATTCATGAAAACTATCTATAATGTTGTAAGTATCAAGTTTAGCCCTATTTCAAGATTTTGCCTCTTGTGAGCCATTCATGTTAAAGAAAGGATTAATGTATGATTATGATCTACTCTCATGTTCAAGTTACGCTCACTAGTAGAGGTAAGAATATTTAAGAGCTACTCATGTCATATAATTATGTCTCTTAAAAGTTATTAAAGTTATGATTATTTCAAGTATTTCATGGGATTTGAATTAGCACTGATTGAGGCTTAAGATGGGGGCGCGACTCAAGGGGTCCATATATAACATGTTTGGTCTCTAAATTATGTGCCACCATAGGAACAAGATAATTACCCTTGCTATACTAGTGGATCCATCTAGTTATACCACAACTTGTCGAGGGGGTGACATACCTCGCATTACTCATTGTATGGTTTACCATGGCAAATCAACCACACCTTGTCGAGGGAATGATATGCCTTTATCACCTTATCAAGGAGGTGACATGCCTCGATAACCTTAAAAAGGGGGTAACATGCCTTGGAATCCAAGTAGTAGCTCGCTAGTTCTATGTCGGTTAAGGTCTCTTCCCACACATATATTATGTATTTTACAAGTTGAATGTTTTACAAGCATGAGTTATTACAAGCACTGATCATACATGTCATATTATGATTATATCTATTGCTTATATGTATAGATTCAAATATAATGACTTATATCTTTGTGTCATTGCATCCCACATAATTTTACAATCAAATGTACTAACGCATACTTTATGCCTACATGATATCACCATGTAGGAACTAGAGCTCCTTTTGATCATCCTCCTCCATGTGGCTAGTTCGATTCTTGGAGAAACCTTTAGTGAGTCCTCAATTTGAAGGATAATATCTATAGATTTCATGTTATGTAGAGACTCCCTCTTATGTTCAATGCTTATTATTATGAGGGTGAGTCCGGGGAGTGTCTTGGCCCCCATTCCATACTAAAGTAAAAGTGTTGTTGGATTCTATGTATTAAAATGTTATGAGTTTGTATCTTTCATGCTTTTATGATTATCAAAGACTTCCCTTTGTCCCACTTCCATTTGTAATTATCTCTCTTGTTGATGTTTATTTTGCTTATGCGACCAAGGATATCTAAGTAATATGCTAATAGGCTTGTTTGGAGCCCCTTCGGGTTCTCGATTCGACGTATCACGTCTAGGCCCTAGGCTTGGGTTGTGACACTGAGGATCCTCATAGACATCTTCATGATGGTTCTTTTGTATACAAGAGTGTGATTGGTGCACAAAATCTTTCTATTTATATTGTTGGTTTACGTATATGCCCTCTATCTCTTACTGGTAGTGCAACAGTATTGTTGTGAGAACTAGAGCTCAATCACCAGTTGGGTAGAATTGCAAAGAGACTTTCTAAAAAGATACTTTCCAAGGTCTTAAATGCTCAAACTTATGGATCAAATCAATAACATTGGACAATTGTCGGATGATTTTATTAGAACAATGTGGGAGAGGTTTACAAAATGCTTGAGAAGTGCTCCAGACCATAATCATGGATGATGCCTTAGTGGAGATTTTCTTTTCGGCTCGTGATGAGAATAGTCAAGCATGTAACGATACCATCATGGGGAAAATGTTCCTAGATCAACCATTCACAAGGATAACAAAAATAATAGATCAAGTAGTAAAGACCAATAGAGCATGGGGGCAACGAGGGAGAGCTTCGACAAGGATCTCATGTGTGGTAAATATTAGTTCGGAGCAAGCTAAAATCAATGAGGAAATCTTGCAAAAACTTGGTCAACTTCACACAGGGATGGACTTGGTGTGAAGCAAAACCAAGAGAGAGTTCATGTGGTAGTCTACCAACCTCCTAGAGCACCCATGTATGATGAATAATATTACGATGAAGATTCTTTCTTTGTTAGAGATCAAGTAGTGGGTTTTCAAAACAATGAACAAGGGTCCAACCTGGACTATTGGCATCAAGGTTCCAGAAATTAAGGTCTGAACTATAACCAAGAGGGTGCGTTTAGAGATAACTGTGGTGGTTATTTTGAGAGATATAGGGTGCCAGAAGTCGAGTGGGAGAGAAGAGATGGGTATATGAATGGTTCTTATGTGTCTCCTCATAATAATGATGTAGGTTCTAGCAATTTAAGGATAGTAGAGATGTTTAATAGTTTGTTAAAGAAAGCGAAAACTAAGCTGAGGCTCTCAAAGGGATGAAGTCTGATAGCTCAAGTATTAACCAAAAGATAGAGTCTCATTCAGTAGCCATCAAGCAACTAGAACAACATTTCTGTCAAGGGTCTGTTCAGTTGAACCAACGTTAAAAAGGTACTTTACCAAGCAATATAGTTCAAAATCCTAAGAATAAGGGACATCGCATGGTGGTTATGACAAGGAGAAGAAGGAGTACCATTGACCCTCCAATGTTGATGGTTGTTGATGAGGTTCATGAAAAGAGTGTTGATAACAAAGTGGAGGTTGAGGAAGAAGGTTTGGCCAACAATAGGGTGAGAGGTGAAGTGGTGAGGGAGCAAGAAGAGAACAACACCATCCCAAGTCCTCCCCCTCCTTTTCCCCAAAGGCTCTAGCAAAAGGAGGAGGACAGTAAGTTCAAACACTTCCTCTCCATGTCGAAACAATTGTCCATCTACATTCCCCTTATCGAAGTATTGGAGAAAATGTCTAGGTAAGCTAAATATATGAAGGATATGGTGATTCAAAAGCACACAGTAAGACAAGTGCTTTTGATTGAGCTCTAACATTATAGCTCCATTACCACCAAATCTTTAGTCCAAAAAAAGGAAGATCCTGGTGCATTTACAATCCCTTGTACCATCGGTGATGTTCACTTTTCATGAGTGCTATGTGATTTAGGAGCAAGTATAAATTTGATGCCTCTTGCAGTATTTAAAAAGGTTGGTTTGGGTTCTCCTAATTCGGGGATAGAAAAATCAAGAAATCGGAGGGAATACTCTACGATGTGGTAGTCAAAGTGGATAAGTTCATATTCCTAGTGAAATTTGTGATTCTTGATTGTGAGGTCGATTTTGAGGTCCCTAGTATTTTGGGAAGACCATTTTTGGCAATGGGGAGAGCTCTGGTGGATATGAATTCTAGTCAACTCAGGTTTAGAATAAATGATGCAAAAGTGGTTTTTGACATTCGCCAGTCAATGAAGCACCTAGATGAACTCAAAAGTGAACTGTGGCCTGTTGAGGAATTTTGATTACTCAAGATAACTAAGTCATGTTGTGATATCAAATCAAGTGATACTTGGGAGGCAACCCAACAGATTTTTGTAATTTTGGCATGTTTTTGAAGTTCTTTTAATTTTTTCTTTGTGAAATGATTGTACGTTTGTGTTTTGGTTGTTGATTTAAAACATTGGTTGATTGTATTTTGGTATAATGGTTTGTTTTGAGATGAATTTGTAGGTGTTGAACAGTAGTGGAAAAATTACAGAGAATGACAATTGAAGCAGCCTCTAACATCAGGCCTACAAGTTGTAGTGGATCCCACGAATCATTGTCCTGGTCCGTAGAGAGTAACAGTGATCAGATGAATATGGTACTCTCACTACGAGCCAACTTTACCACTCATAGCCCAAGCTACAAGTCATGAATGGGTTTGTAGTACCCAGGCATGATTTAAAAATTTTTCTAAGTGTTGAGTGGTCTACGAGACCAAGACCTGTTGGCCATAGTCTGAGCTACGACCTGTAGTTGGGGTTATGTAGAGCTGACTTAGTTAATTTTTAGATTAACCCAGTGAACGTTAAATAGGGTTCAAAATCGCTTTGATCCTATTTTTAATCCTGATCATGGCAAATCACCCCAAATCCTTTCTTCCCCATTTTACTCCTATCACTTTTCTGGCAACCAAACCATTTTATCCAACAAGTCTGCTGGTAGCAAGGGTTTTGGACTTCCTTCTTCTGATTTTTCTCAATTTAGTTCATCATTTCCTATGGTATGTCTCCTGGCTTACTTTAACTCTCAAAATTGACTTTGCTTTGAATTGATTGAATGGCTGTGATATTTTGATTGTTACCGAGACAAATCATTTGTGGATATGAGGCAATAGAGAAGTAATTAGGATTGTTTTGAATAGAATTCATTGTGTTAGCCATAATTTGAGGATTTTTCTATGATTGTTATAATGGGTTGATCATGCTATTATAGTTGTTGTTGATCAATTAAGTGGTATTTGGTTGTGATTGTTGTTGATTTGCAAAGCCATTGTAGGATAATAGTGTTTTGGTTAGGGTAATATTTTTAGAATCTTGGATTGATTATTCCTTGTTACATTTGTTGTACTATTTCTAAATTCGTTATGATTGTGATTAAAGGGCTGTGTTGTGTGATTTAGGAATGGTAGTGTAAGTTCATGTATGAATGAGTTATGGGGAAATGGACTTGATCATGTATTGATTGCAATATCTGTGATGATGGGGTAAAATTAGCATTGAAACATTGTTTAAGGTCCTAGTTGACGTGTGGTGAGATGATGTTATTTTATGTACCTGTTACCTCCTGCTATGGGAGTCTCCTGTGACTCGCAGAATGGTCTACTAGTCATACTTGCCTTTTGTAGGAGCTAACAGTGACTTAAGATTCCATATTACTTACCACATAAGACCCACCTACGAGTCGTAAAGCCCTCTATGAATCATAGTTGGTTCTAGTAGACTTGTGCTTGTACTAATTTTGTATTTTGAAACCTTTTAAATGACCTATCTACGAACCGTAGTCAAGGCTATGAGCCGTAACTATGTCTCATACATAGTTTTAGTGGTTAAAATTATTTTGAACCTTTGAGTTACGAGGCCATACTACAACTCGTACGTACCTGCCATCTGCAATTGATTCTTGTGTCTGATTCTTTTGTTCTTCATTTTCTTTTCTTTTATTCTGATGAGTGTTTGGGGATAATCATGGTTTGCTTTGATCATTTTCAGGAATTATGGCCCCTAAAAATCGAAGTGCAGCTATTAAAGCCTTTAACTGGAGACTTGTTGACGAGAATTCAGACAATGAGCACTCAGATGGGTCTAATGAAGTCCCTTATGTCTGTCTCGACCCAGAAGCAAAGATGCCTCAAACTAGGGATACTACTGCATGAGTTGCTCAGACCCTAATACAAGCAGACAGTACCTCCCAGTCTAATAAAGAGGGAAATGAGGATGGGTCTGAGTGGAGTCCACCATAAAGACTCCTTCATATATGAAGTCTGACTCATAGGAGGTAGGAGGCACCTAAGGATAGAGGAGATTGCCCCATCTATTTCTCCTATGGATCCTCAAGCTCGTTAGTGGGGTGTAGACGGGATAAAGGCAAGAGCCAAAGGGGCAGGTTAAGCTAGTACGGTCATTTTATGAGTAGCTCTGATTGATTGGCACAAGACTGAGCCATGTCCTCGGACTCGAGGATGATATGAAACGATATGGGCTTAGATGGTTGACTGATAAGCTTGGCCAGTACACCCCGCTCATGGTGCGGGAATTTTATGCAACCTATGCAGTGACCATTTCTTCAGGATTTCTCCATGGGTAAGAAACCTCTCGAGCAGCCTAGACTGAGAGGTGTTAGTGAGAGGCCAGTGGGTCGATATATCTAAGGAGAGAATCCATCACGTATAGTTTGGTTCCACTATCGACCACCATGTTTTACAGTTGGGTTTAACTAGAGATTGAACCAGCTCAGGACAGCTATGATTGCAAAAAATACGATACAACAGACAAAGGTACTGAGATGTGTTGCCAGCCATATTGCTGAGTGTAATCCATAGCCTATATGGGTTATGAAAACATTAAGAGCCTATTGTAAAGGCGTCCCTCTCATTTCCCACCATGTTTTGTTAGGCCATTACCCAATCTCGTATCCGACCTACCCTAATATAAAATGTGATTACATCGGAGCAAGTAGTTCTATTAGTAAGCATCTTAGCCGACTATGATATTGATTGTGCATGACTCAAAGCAAAGCAGATACATGAGTCAGCACTCACGAGGACCATATGCATGCCATTCTCGGTGCTGATCTATAGACTCTGCATAGAGGAAAAGGTGGAGGTATAGCTTTAGATAGATCCCATGATCATAGCCCTACTTATAAAGGCTGATGAGAACCCTATGGCACTCCAGCGGGAATAGCCTCTTCCCATGCCCGAGGCGTTCATTCCAGAGCCACAGGTTAGGGGTTCAACGACTGCCGCCACTACTGCTTCAACTTTCTACTACTGATGAGGGACCATAGTAGCCTGCGGCGGTCGACTTTAAGAGAGGTTGTACTACAGTTGCACTTGCACCAGAGCGGTCTACACCAAAGATTTCTTCCTTGGACATATCCATTATGTCTTCTATTGCTTTTCAGGCCATGTCGCAGAGACTATCACAGATCGAGGCTTAGTTGTCTCGACTTATACAGCAGAATAAACCCTGGGTTCGCATACCATTGAGGAGTCAGATACTTGATGCAAGGCATTCACCACAACCACAGTTGAGTAGTGTATTACTATGGTGGATGCCAGCATCGACTCCTTCAAGGAGAGAGTACAGAAGTGACTAGTCGAGGCCCATTCAGCAAACCTGTCAGTCTTTCGTGAGGAGTTGATAAAGTTTAAGATGATTTGACTACCTCATTAGCAGCTCCGATTACAGTTCTTGAGCCTGCACCTACAGATAATCCTCTATTTGTTCTGTTTGATTCAGAAGATCCCCTATCGCCTGCTCCCGAGAAGAGATCTATTGAGGATGCTGATGCAGAGGAGCGGCCAGTGCACTAGAAGACCTTCATGGCTGATGAGGAAGTGAAAAAGGATGAGCTAGGGCTAACTTTAAGGATATCGAGA
>JAOTQR010035146.1:0-15813 GCA_025774065.1 Solanum ossicruentum | reverse complement strand
ATACGAAAACTTAGTTGCTAGAAATTCTTTGGACTTGGCTTGATGTAAAAGATCCCTTATGACTCTAAATCACATCTTATATACTTTAAATACTTACGAATTGATTCTAGCCTATATATACAACCTAAATGTCACTTATTCATCTACCTTTTATAAAATCATACGTTAGAACTCAAACACTAAGAAAGTTTTTAGCTTAGCTTCGTACTAGAGGGTTCGTGTGACCTTAAATCTTTTCCAATTCTATTCCCACATTAAGAGTAACACTTATACTCAATTAAGAATCATTAACTAAAATTCTATATCCTACGAAAAATGGCTCAGTCTTAGCTTAAAATAAATTTGGGGTGGTACAATTCCCCAACGAAATGATTTCTTTACAGGACTTTGGCTGAGGCTATCTCTTTGGTTCTCAACTTGAGAATTCGGAGATTAAGGATTTTGACCAGAATCTCTTTGTAGGACAAGCTATCCTTCAGTCCAATAGTCTTAATAGGGACCACCAAGGTAGGATCTCCCAAGCACTTTTTCAACATCGAAACGTGGAACACTGGGTGAATACTGTCTAACTCGGAAGGCAACTCTAACTCATAAGCAACCTTCCCAATCCTCTTCACAATCTGATAAGGTCTAATATAGCAAGGACTAAATTTTCCTTCTTCCCAAATCTCATGACACTCTTCATAGGTGAAACTTTCAAATATACCCTATCATTCACCTCAAACTCTAAGTCTCTCCTCCTCACATCAGTATAGGATTTTTGGGGACTTTGTGTAGTATTCAATCTCTCCTTTATGAACTTAACCTTATCTATTGATTGATGGACAAGATTAGGACCTATCAACTCCCGCTTATCCAACCTCATACCACCCAATTGGTGATCTACATCTCATTCCATACAAAGCTTTCGTAAGGAGCCATTTGAATTCTTTCATGATAACTATTATTATATGTAAATTCAATCAATGGTAGGTAATCATCCCATTTCCTTTGAAATCAAGAACACAGGCTCTCAACATATCTTCTAACGTCTGGATGGTACGCTCTGCTAGACCATCTATCTATAGATGAAAGGTTGTACTCAAATTCACTTTCATACCCAATCCTTTCTGGAAAGATCTCCAATATTGGGAGGTGAATTGAAATCCTCGGTCTGAGATGATAGACAAGGGAACCCCATGCAACCTCACAATCCCTTGGATGATCAACTCGTCATACCCTTCCATAGTGTTAGTTGTCATAACTGCTAAGAAGTGAGCCAATTTGGTTATCCTATCCACTGTCACTCAAATCGAGTCATGTTGCTTTTGATACCTTGGTAGACCACTAATGAAGTCCTTGTTGATCATCTCCGACATCCATTAAGGAATCTCAAAGTTCTGAGCCAATCTAAATGGCTTTTGATGCTCAACTTTAACTTGTTGGCAATTTTGGCACTTCAAAAAGAACTCAACAAGATTCCTCTTCATTCCACTCCACCAATAAACTTCTCTCAAGTCATGGTACATCTTGGTAAAGGCAGGATGAATGTAATATTTAGAGTTATGGTCTTCTGCCATAATCCTTTCTCAAATACTATCAACATCAAGAACACACAATCTACTATGATATCTCAACACTCCATCTCCCTTTTTGGAGAAGACCATCATTTTTTATTTTTGGACAACCTCCTTCAATTGGAGTATGACAAGATCTTGGATTTGCTTTTCTTTCATCTCTGCAACTAAGGATGAAGCAGACCCATTTTGAACATTGGCTCCTCCGTTATCATTCTCTCACGTTGAACTCCCAATTGAGCTAATCGATGCACTTTTTTTGCTAATTCCTTCTTTCCTTCCTCCACATGGGTTGTGCTACCCATTGCTTGACTTGGATGGTAGAGAATGCTTATGTCATAATACTTAAGCAACTCCAACCATCTCCTCTATCGCAGGTTGAGCTCTTTCTAACTGAAGATATGCTACAAGCTCTTGTGGTCAGTGAATATATCCACATGCACTCCATATGAGTAGTGTCGCTAGATTTTAAGTGCAAACACCACCGTTGCCAACTCAAGATCATGGGTTAGATAGTTCCTCTCATGAACCTTAAGTTGTCTGGAACCATAGGCTATCACTTTTCCTCTCTACATCAGCACACATCCTAATCCAACTCTCAAGGCATCACAATAGATTACAAAATTATTTGTCTCATTGGCCAAGGTTAAAATGGGTGCAGTAGCCAATCTAGTCTTCAACTCTTGGAAACATTTTTCACATTCATTGGACCACTGAAACTTGACCTTTTTCTGAGTCAGCTTAGTCAATGGTGCGGATGGGGAAGAAAATCCCTCAACAAATTTGCAGTAATGGCCTGCCAACCCTAAAGAAACTTCTTATGTCAATCGAAAAGGTCGGTCTGGGCTACTTCTTAACTGTTTCAATCTTTTGAGCATCCACTCAAGTACTATCATCGGAGATAATATGTCCTAGGAAAGCTACTGACTTAAGCCAGAACTCACATTTCAAGAACTGTGCAGACAACTCATGGTCCTTAAGTGTTTGGAGGACAACTCTGAGATGATTAACATGCTCCTCCTTATCTCTCGAATACACCAGAATGTTGTCGATGAACACAATCACAAACATGTTCAAGATATTGTCTGAATACCTTAGTCATCAAATCTATGAAGCCGTAGGTACATTCGTCAATCCAAAAGACATGACCAAGAACTCAAAATGGTCATATCTATTCCTAAAGGTTGTCTTGGAATATAATATCCACTCACTTTCAATTGATGGTAGCTAGCTCTGAGGTCTATCTTTGAGAAACAAGAGGCACCCTGAAGTTGGTTAAAAAATCATCTATCCTTGGGAGAGGATATTTATTCTTTATTGTAACCTTGTTCAGTTGCTTGTAGTCAATACATATTCTGAGAGACCCATCTTCCTTTCACATGAATAGGACAAGGCACCTCAAGGAGAAACACTCGGCCTTATGAAGCCCTTCTTTAACAAATCTTTCAATTGTTCTTTCAACTCTATGGGGGCCATACTATAAGGTGGAATTGAGATAGGATGGGTATCATGAAGAACATCAATCCCAAAGCCAATCTCCCTATCAGGAGGGACTCCGGGCAGATCCTCAGGAAATACTTCAGGAAACTCACACAATCGGGACTAACTCAAGAGTTGGGCATTCAACATCATTAGATTTAACTTGCATAAGGTAGATACAATCTTTAGAAATAAGCTTTCCATCTCTAAGATATGAGATAAACTATCCTCTAGGTGCAACAGAATCACCCTTCCACTCTATAATCGGTTCATTCAAAAATTGGAACTTAACGATTCAGGCTCTACAATCAACAGTGCCATAACAAGCGGGAAGCAAAACAATGCTTGGGATCACATTAAAATCATCCATCTCTAACTCAACCAAATCAATGATAGTATCCCTATGATGGATGGACACTACACAAGCTCTATAGGCCCTCTTAGCTCGAATAGACTCACCCACTAGAGCAGAAACATCAAAGGGTTCAAGAAGACTCTCAAGTGTTCTATAAAATCTACTGGCCACATAAGGAGTTACAAAAGATAGTGTGGCACCCGGATCCATCAAAACATAACAATCAAGAGAAAAGACTCAAATCATACCCGTCACAACATCTGGGGAGTTCTCCTAATCATGGAGACTACCCATGGCATACTGATGGTTTGTGGCTCCTCTTACACTTGATTTAGTGCCTCTCTAGTTCCCTCAAGTTGGCGGGGCTGGTGTAGTAGATTGAGCTCGGTCAGCCCACTTTGGACAATCTCTCTGGTAGTGACCCGCTTAGCCACACTTGTAGCATATATTACCCCCCCCCTCATGACATTTTCCTAATGTAATTTACCACACGTACCATATGTTGTCTTATCCAATGAAACTTGAGCCATACTAGCTTGTCACTGAGATCCATGGGTTCCAACATTCTGGGACCTTCATTCCAAATTCTGGGTGTAGGTGCACTGGCAGATGAAGGTGATGTCCCCGTCTAAAACTTGTTACCGTTCTCCTTTTTCCAACCTCATAGTTGGATGTTTTTGCTTTCTTACTTCTGAACTCCTCTCTATCATGTTGCCTCGCCTCATTAGCTTGTTGCATAACAGTCATCAATCTCCCAATATCCATGTCACTCATAAGCATTGATCCCCTCCTATCTCTCATTGGCTCTCTTTTCAACCCATCAACATACATCCTCATCCTCCCCCTCATATCAATAACCATATCCGGAGCACAACGAGATAGTTGCGTAAACTTCAAGCCATACACTTAAACAATCATAGAGCCTTATTTCAACTTGAAGAACTCTCTTATCCTACCCTCTTTTCACTCACTTGGGAAGAAGCGCCCCACGAAAGTTTCCTCAAATGCTGCCCAATTTAGCACTGAGGCATCCTCCCCTCTACCTTTCTTCCATTGGTCGAACCAAAGTTTAGCCATGCCCTTGAGTTGGTAAGCAGTCAGTTCAAGCCTATCAGCATCAACCACATGCATCACTTGGAATACTTTCTAAAGCTCCTCCATATAGTTCTCAGGATCCTCAGTGGATGCGGACCCTGTGAAGTCAAATGTATTTATCCTCAAGAATTCCTGGACTCTAGATGTTTCATGTGCATCCTATCTACCCGCTCCTTATCTCGCAACAGGTGTTGTGATAGCTTAAGCTAAGGTTTGAATAGCCTGGAGTAGCTCAGTATTGGAGACCTCATCTTGTGGGGGCTGTCAATAGGGACAACTGGTGCCACGGGTTCCTCTTATCCTTTAGGTTCAGGTGGGTTGACATTCTGTCTGGCAGGACACCCTCTACCTCTAACAGCTCTTCTGGGAGGCATGATCATAACTCAGTAACGCACAAAGAACAAATTAGAAAAAGACCTTTCATAAAGCATAACTCTATAGCACGATTTAGAACATGAAAGAAGTGAAACAATTCCTAAATATCCTATATTCTCCTTATTATGGATGTGGAGCTCTTTACAATAATAATAAGAACTCTAATAGAAATGGCTTCATCGACTCCCTAGGACACTTGAAATCATGTTCTGATACCAATTTGTCACGTCTTAAGAGGGTACCCAAGATGTGGCCAGCACCCAGAGACAACTGCTTGGCCTCATCACAATCATTCAAACAATAAACTCTACTAATCAGTGAAAGACATAAGAAAGTAAATGGGCATATCTATCTAATCTCAAAATAATATAATAAATAAAAGGCTAGTAGAAAGAACTAGCTCAACAAGTCTTAACAATCAACATTTGACTCTAGTCTATGAAACGTTTATCACTATCAAGTGGTGCCAATGACAAACTCATGGCTACCTCAAATCAAAAATAAGCTCGCGGGTCATAACTCTATAAGAAAGATGAAATAATCATAATGAATCCTCCAAAATAGGGAAGGCTCACCAATAAACTGAACATCCTAAATCCTCACGATGCGCCTGTTGATGATCTCTAATCCATGTTTCTGCATCATAGATGTCACGACCTAAGCCTAGGGCCTAGACGTGATATGATGAATGGGGAACCTGAAGAAACCCCAAACTAGCCTCTTAACTTGTCATTACACATCCTGGGTATGAAAGCGTATAAAGACATATAAGAGTGAAAATAGTAGAAAAGGAATGAAGGAAGAAAGTTGCATAACATCATAATCAAGAGTCAAGAGTCAAGCTCTTATCATAGATACATAACATGTCCCTCTAATACATAGATAATAGCGGGGGCCAAGACAAAGCAACCAGGCTTATCCTCATAGTCAAAATAGAACATAAAGAAGAGTGTCTCAATACATAATAAGAGCAACATAGACTAAGGTCCCCGAAGTGGAGGACTCACCAACAAGCTTGAGTAGTACCAACCTAGCCACGTGGAAGAGGAGGATGATCAACTTGGGCACCAATTCCTACATGGAGATATCATGCAGGCAACAGTATGCATTTGTATGTTTGAATGTACTAAGTATGTAGGGTGCAATGCAATAAGAGATAGGCACCTGAACAAAATGCATAACAATAGATAAAAGGCATAATATAACAATATAGCATATATGATCAATGCATAAGTAAAACATGCTTAAGTATCTCATGCTCATATTGGTTCTCATATGTGTAGAAGACACCAAGCAAGATTTCCAAAGTACAAACCCCTTGGTAGGTTAGTGATGATAGAACCCATCACCCTAGTGTGTGAGGTACAAACCCTTCTTCTAGGTTAGTGGCAATTTCACCTACCACCCTGGTGTGTGAGGTACAAACCTCTCATCTAGGTTAGTGGCAATTTCACCTACGACCCGAGTGTGTAAGGTACAAACACCTCATCTAGGTTAGTGGCAATTTCACCTACCACCTTGGTGTGTGAGGTACAAACCCCTCATCTAGGTTAGTGACAATCTCACCTGCCACCCTGGTGTTTGAAATATTAACCCCTCAACTAGGTTACTTGGGCTCTTAGTCCACCCTCCCCCAGGATCGAGCATAGTCTAATGCAACACCTTATATAGCTCATTTCATTATCATATAGTCAATCATATCATATATCATACTTTAGACCTTCAATTCCTCAAGAAACCATAACCAGACATTTTATCAAATACTTGGTGGGTGTGTAATAGGGGTAAAAGACCATGCAATTTAGAGATGAAATCATGCAAGAAAATCCATTGTAAAACCATCAATCAACACCTTGCAACACCCTCAAGCAATATACATCAAAACCTTTATCAAATCTTACAATATACCCAAGATTTATAGCTCAAAACATAGCAAAATAGTCACAACTTTACATAGCTTTAACATAGTTCATAGACATGTTCATACTAGTAAATCCATTTGTAAAATCAACTTTAAATCATGCAAATTGAGTAAAAGGAGATTAGGGCACCAGGGGTGGAAGGACCCAATAGTTAAAACCTACATACCTTGACTTTGGAGAACCCTTGAAGAAGATTGGAAATGGATAAGCTTGAATGAAATCTTTAAGATTGGTGTTGAGTTTTGGGACTTGAATTTAGGGTAAAATATGAGTCTAAGTGTTTGAGTGAGTATTAGGGAATAGTTTTAAATGGTATGAAAGTGAAATAAGGCTAAGTGTAGGTGTTTTAGTGAATGGGAACACTTAGGCCCAAGACTTAAAAGCCTTGGACCGAAGTAAAAAAACAGGAAAAAAATAATCCTCGACGCGGATTACTTACTGGAATTTGCATTTTTGCACATACGAGTTCTACAAAATGGACATAAATCCTTCATCCGAACTCGGAATGAGATAAAACCAGGTGCGTTGGAAAGCTTAGTCAAATAGATTTGAGTTGGTAGGTCATGAGCCACCCAGTTCTTTGTGTGCTAAGAGATATTCCCTTTTAAATTTGACCCTCCTAAATCGCATTGTTACGATTTATGAATATTGATACGGTCGCTCTAAAATTTGGGTTAGACCTATTTCCCACTCAATTTGACACCCTGAAAAGAATATGAAGTTAGATTTTTAAAATAATGAATGAATTTTTTAGATATATGGAAATTATGATTTCGGACACTTTCGAGGCATATTTTGGGGCACTTTTTGAGGTCATTTCAATAAAAATGATATAGCGCCGAGTGACATTAGTACGTGGAATGTATGGTATGTAAAATAGCTGAATAAAACTGAAATAGGTAGAATAATATGAAATAATGTCAACTCAAAAAATAGAGCATTCAACATGTCAAATGTCTATCTAAAGAAAGAATAAATAGTAGACAAGTGACCCATCAACCCATCAAACCTCATCAATCAAATCAGACTCAACTCAATAGAATTCATTTCAACTCATCTCATCACATCTCAACTCATCCCGACTCTGAGTACTCAAGGTGACAACTTTCTGAGAGTTTCTCTTATCTAACAACAATCACTTATTAGCCAGTGACTGCATAATAATCACGCTGATATTGCCACACCCGTTCTGTACTTTCCAAGTAGAGAACGAATCGAGATCATAATTGACAAGTCCAAAATGGAGACAATAATCCACAAGTCCTCTATTGTTTTAGGGACTTCTAAATCAGAGGGGACCTCAACATAATATGATGTGATGATTGTAATCCTCACTAACGCTTGGCTACATAGTTTAACTAGTGCGAGTTCAATTAACTCTTACTCATTCGGTGCTTCATACTCCTCCCAAGACTCAATTCTCATAAGACAATCCATCTAATCAAATCATCTCAATCTAATATCTCAAATCGGCCTCATGGAGGCACTTATCATTCAACTAGTCTTATCAATCAACATCTCAATCAATAGCTCAAGGCTTAGAATAGTCATTAAGAAATACTCGAATGGATAAATCATTAGAGTTCATTTGTGGAGACTCATGAGACCATCAAGTTCTATCAATTTGTCATCATCCCGACCTCACAATCACAATCACAATTGACGATCTCAATTAAGGCTCTAGACTCAATCTCTATCTTCTTTCATGCATACTTTCAAAAGTTAACACATAGGGTTTAGCAATATCTTATAGAAAGTACTCAATTCAGGAAAAAAAGTTTAGAATGATCATCAACATATGAAAATACATGTAATAAATATAATATTTTAAGAAATTTATCAAGAATTATGTATGTACACTCATGAACTTTCAACTCTCTTCTAGAACATCTATGGGAAAATGAGAGAACAGTCCATGCATTTAGTTTAGACTTACATAACTAGATGAAGTTATCAAAAATCTACTGTAACGACCCCAAAAAGTGCCTCGGAATGCCCAAAATTTTCATTTCCTTGTATCCCAAAATTTGTTTGTTATTTCAAAAATTTGACTTCAGATTCTTATTCAGGGAGTCCAAATTAGGGGAAAAAGGGTCTATACTCCATTTAATAAAAAAGATTTAGCAATTACAAAATTTCAAAAATCAATTTCCAAAGGGTTTTTCGCATCCCCCTCGCTACGCACCCCTATGTATTTTTGAACTCTATTTTTCAGCTTCGATCCAAGACTTTAAGTCTTGTGCTTAAAAGCTCCTATACGTGTTTTTGCCCATACTTAGTCCTCTTTCACCCTTATATCATCCTAAACATTTCCCAATACTAACTCAAACAATTAGTCATATTTGCACTCCCCAAACTCAAGTGCCAAACCCTCATCCCAAGCTAAGGTTCCCCTTCAAGTTTTTTCTTCAAGTTTCAAGTCTCCATCTCCAATCTTCACCAAGTTCATCCTAAGCTAAGGTATGTGGTGTTGAAACATTAGGTCCTTCTACTCATGGTGCCTAAACCCTTTTTTTTACTAATATTGCATGATTTAAAGTTTATCATACATGTGGATCTTATATATTGAGAAATTTACTGCACAGTGATTTTTGAAAGTATGGTTGTTTTAGCATGTTTTGAGCTCTAAATCTTGGATCTAATGTTAAATTGATGAGGGGTTTTGATGTGAATGTCTTCGGTTGTTGCAAGGTATTGATTGATGGTTTTACTACAAATTTTTTTTGGATGATTTCATCTCCAAATTTCATGGTTTTTTTACCCCCTCTACAGACCCCCAATGTGTTTGATAAAATGTCTAATTATGGTTCTTGAGGAAAAGAAGGTCCAAAGCATGAGATATGATATGAATGATGTTATGATGATGAAATGAGCTTATGTATATGATTATTCCTATATGAAGTATTGCAGTAGAGCATATGATGAATCCTACATAAAGTGTAGAATCGACCATGCCCAATTGCGGGGAGGGGGGAAGGGGGTTTGAGCACCCAGATAACCTATTGAAGGGATTGTACATCTGGTGATGGGGCGACATCATCACTAAACTAGATGAGGGTTTGTACTTGTCAACCTAAGGAAAGGTTTGTGCTTCTCCACCATGGTGATAGGGTGGCATTATCCCCAACCTAGATGAGCATTAGTACTCATCCACCTAAATGATAGGGTGGCAACATCACTAACCTACCAAGGGGTTCGTACTTTGGAAATTTAGCTTGGTCTCTTCTACACATATAATATCCTATATGAGCATTGGTTACTTAAGCATGTTTTACTTATGCATTGGTCATACATGTCATGTTGCTATATCATGTCTATTATTTATTGTTATGCATGTTGTTTGTGAAACATATCTCTTGTTGCATGGCATCTCATATACTTAGTACATTCAAAGGTACTAATGCATACTCTTACTTACATGATATCACCATGTAGGAATCGGTGCTCAAGTTAATCATCCTCCTCCTCCACGTGGCTAGTCGGTGTTATTCCAAGCTTCTTGGTGAGTCCTCCATTTCGAGGACTTTAGTCTAAGATTTCTATTATCTATGTATTGAGACACTTTCTTAAATTCTATTTTTACTATGAGGGTAAACTTGGTTACTTTGTCTTGGCCCCCGCTCTATCTACGTATTTAGAGGTGTTGTTATACAAGTTGTGTAATTATGATATGAGCTATGACTCCTTGTCCTGATAATGATGTTTTTTTGAGCTATCCCTTAGCTCCTTCTCTCCTTTATACTTGTTTTATGAATTTTACATGCTTCCACGACAAATGATGTGTAATGATAAGTTGAGAGGCTTGATTGGCGTTCCCTCAGGTTCCCCATTTGCCATGTCACATCTAGGCCCTAGGCTTGGGTCGTGACATACTTTGTATCACGGTACTACGTTGATAGATCCTCAAAGTCCAACATACCGTGTCGATTGGAATCCTATTCATGGTTGTGAAGGGTGCCATGACTATGAATAGGAGGCTATGAGGCATTTTAGGAAATGTTTCCCTTCTTCATGTTCTAAGTCGTGTTATATATCTATGGTGAGTTTTCCCCCTAACGATTGTTCTTTGCTATGCTAGATCATTCCAAACACTAGAGGAAGAGATGCCCAAACTCCCGAGGAGCAACCTATAATGGTGAGCTCCGGGATGCCCTCACTATGCTTGCCCAAGTGGTGGCCAACCAAGTCCAACAAGGGGACCAAGTCCTTCATGCTACTACCCCGGGAGCTAGGCTAAGAAACTTCATGAGGATGAATCCTCTGGCTTTCCATGGGTCAAAGGCGAATGAAAACCTACAAGAGTTCATTGATAAGGTCTACAAAATCGTGAATATCATGGATGTTGGGGCAAATGAAAAGGTAGAGTTGGTGGCGTACTAATTCAAAGTGGTAGACCAAATTTGGTATGAGCAATGGAAGGGTGAGAAGGGAGTTGATAATGTGGTTCGTTGAGAGAGTTTAAATTAGTCCTCCTTAATCAATTTTTCCATCTTAAGCTTAGGGAGGCAAAGTTGGTAGAATTTATGAACTTGAAAGAAGGTGCCTTGAGTGTGACGGAGTATGCCCTCAAATTTAGTCAACTTTCAATGTCTGCTTCTCATTTGGTGGCCGATCCTAGGTCAAGGATGAATAAGTTTGTTATGGGGGTCTCCGGCTTGGTATGTTTAAGAATACCGGTCCGCCATGCTAATTGGTGACATAGACTTGTCTCTGTTGATGACATATTCCAAGAAAATAAAGGAAGAAAAGATGAGAAAAAGGAGTTGCCATGAGGCCAAGAGAGCCCGTCATAGGGGTAAGTTCCATAGGGGTGGCTGATTCCATCAAGGCCAAGGGACTCCTCATGCTACAAATAGAAATTGCACCAATGACTTCCCTAGATGTCAAGGTATTGGTGGTGTGGCTCTGTCACAACCCATGCCTAGGGCCTAGATGTGACACGGCGAATGGGGAACCCGAAGGGACCCCAGACAAGCCTCTTAACTTATCATTGCACATCCTTGGTCGTAGAAGCATATAAAGACATATAGATTAAGAATAGGGGTAATGGGACTAAGGGAAAACTTGCATAAATGTCATAATCAAGAGTCAAAAGTCAAAGCTCATACATAACTACAAAACATATCCAACAAGCACCTCTAATACATAGATATTGCAGGGGCCAAGACAATCTACTGGGATCACCCTCATAGTCAATAGAACATAAGAAAGTGTCTCAATACAATGATAATAGTAACTTAGACCGAGGTCCCCGAAATGGAGGACTCATCAACAAGCTTGGAATAGCACCGTCTAGCCATGTAGAGGAGGAGGATGATCCACTTGGGCACCAGTCCCTATGGTGATATCATGTAGGCAAGAGTATGCATTAGTACATTTAAATGTACTAAGTATGTGGGATGCAATGCAACAAGAGATAAGCATCATAATCCAAAATGCATAATGATAGGCAATAGGCATAATATAACAATATGACATGTATGACCAATACATAAGTAAAACATGCTTAAGTAAATCATGCTCATATAGAATATCATATGTGAAGGGGAGACCAAACTAGATTGCCAAGGTATAAACCCTTTGGGATTGGTGATGATAGCGCCCATCACCCTAGTGTGTGAGGTACAAACCCCTCATCAAGGTTAGTGACGACGCACCCATCGCCCTAGTGATTGAGATATCAACCCCTCAACTAGGTTGGTGATAATTTCATCCATCACCCTAGTGATTGAGCAATAAACCCCTCAACTAGGTTGGCGATGATCGCACCCATCACCCTAGTGGTTGAGTCTTTGACCCCTAAACTAGGCCCCCGAATTGGGAATGGTCTACCACAACACATTAGATAGTATTCAACATGTACATAAGCTCATTTCATCATCATATAGTCAATCATATCATATCTCATGCTTTAAACCTTAATTTCCTCAAGAAACCATAACCAGACATTTTGTTAAACACCTTGGGAGTGCGTAATGGGGGTAAAAGAGCATGCAATTTAGAGATGAAATCATGCAGGAAATTAGTGGTAAAACCTTTAATCAATACCTTGCAACACCTCTAAGACATTTATACCAAAACCCTGATTGATGGTCACGTCCTAAAAAGAAAATGGTTGCTATAAGTAATTAACCTAACCAAGGTTAGGATCGAATCCACAAGGAATACAGGGCTTGACTGCAGGATTTTACTACTAATCATTTCTAGTATCTATAACTATAATCTCTAAAGGGGGATGTGTTATTCAAAAAATAACATAAAATAAATACTAACTAGATTACAGGAAAATGCTCAATTTTGGGAACAACTTGGAAATTGTGTTCCCCATGTTTCTTTGACTCAATTACCTTAGATAACATAACTATGATTAGTGAATTGCATGCAGGATGGTAACTTAGGTTCCTCCAGCCCTCTTGTGAAAGTGAAGGTCGAATTTCACCATGGCGCTTGGTAGGCTACCATAGTGTGCCAACTAATCATTACGTATTGTCCCAGTCAACCAACCCTTGGTTAGCTTTGGATGATTAGACGGGAACACATCAACTGAATCTTGTCATCTACTTCCTTTTCCTATTCATCACTACCTTGGTCGGGATCGTGATAGTAGGCAGGGTTCGATATTGGCCACCACCAGATAACATTAATCATGAAGGGAAATAAATAATACATGCAAAACCTCAATCATAAGTATGCACAAAACCTAGGTCATTTCAAGTAAACTACCCATGGTTCCCACAACCCCAAATTCTGAGTGCTTAGCTACTCATGGTTAAAGCAAAACATACAAAAATGCAAATAAGAGACATAGCTAAGTGTTTCACCATTAACAATAAAGGAAATAAGCACCACAAGTATCAAACCCACAAGCTTTATTGATCCACAATGCATACAAAGCAAGGTTTGCAATTTTCCAAAATGAGTCTTTCAAGAAAGAACAAATAAACTACTCTAAAACCTAAGAAAAGTTTCAAAAATAACTTAGAGTAGTGTCTCTGGTCGAACTCTCTCAAAACAGCCTAACTTAAGCTATTTGTAGTGTGTATAAAACAACCCTAAAATTTATACAGAAAAGATAGTTGGCATCGGATAAATTTTGCACTTATAACTCGTAAGATGGCCTGCAATTTATAGTCGGGGTCTCGTACAGGATCTTGGCATTTTGGACTGAACTGGTACGACCCATAGGTATGAGTCGTTGCTTGAGCTATGACTCGTTTATTGGTCTTGTAGTCTTAGTCTTCATTTTTATGGTCTGACATTTTGGTTCTCTAATTTTTGCTATGAGTCCACCTCTACGAGTCGTAGTGTATCTTATGACTCATAGGCTAGGCTCGTAATAGTGACCTCCACTTGGCAGATTTTTGAACTTTTGGTCTCTGATTCCTGTTACGACACCACCATATGACTTGTAGCATGAGTTACGACTCGTAGGTGGGCTCGTATGGTCTATGCTTCAGCAAAATCTGCAACTTTTCTTCAAAATCATGTCAACTTAACGTTTTTGCAAGATTAACACAAAAACACATCAAAACACTAAAAAGTCGCTTTGAGAACTCACAAAATCCCTTGTTTTAGGCACCAAATATGCTACAGTTTAACAGTACATCAACACCCTCAACTTAGAATTATTGCTTGTCCGCACGCAATGACTCAATCTACATAGACAAAGAGAATTACATGACAACTAGACTAATAGAATACATATCAACTTCTCTGATTTAGGTACCCAACTACCATTTTCAAAACAGGATTGTAAAATTATTTAGCAAGTGTGAACATAATGGGATACTTGGCAATCCAACCATGGTAAGCTAAGTAGCATCAACCTTCCACAATCACTGGCATAGTCATATGTTAATCATGTAGTGTAAATGCCCTCACGAGAAAGAAGTCCCTCATACTCACTCAAGCACATTCAGAAATCAAGGACTGAGGAAGCATTCTCACTCTCACAATTGAAATTCATCCACACTGACTAACACCATAAGCTTGCCTCTACAATGATACATGAATGCATCAAAGTAATCTCACACACACATGGCATTTTTATCCACAATCAAGTATAGACTCACAATTCATGCTTTCACTCTCAGCCTACATTCACAATATCAAAACAAACATTGCCATATACTCAAACAATGTATCAATGTATTAATAATCACAACCTCAAAAATTTAAGGGGTACCCAATTTTGCATCAAAAGTTTAAAGAAAATCTAAGAACTATATATGTGCCAAAAGATATTTTTACTATGCATTTACAAATTATCTATACTTCATATGACATGTCGGTTCAATAGAAAATTAAATATCCACAAGGAAAAAGAATCACGACAAGAAAACCTTGGGATCAAAAATAGGAAAAGTTATGGACTTGAGGCTACTCAGACTTCACCTTAATCTATAACTTCCACCACCTCACCAAAAGATGATACTTTGTCCTCAAAGTAAAGACAAAAAGAAAGAAAAACATTATAACATAGATAGATATATACACATACATACATTAAAAACCAAAAACAGTAAACATCCAAAGTAAAAGTAAAAATAACATCCAACATAAACATAATTAAAACAAAACCAAAAACCACATAAAAACAAGATTGTCTAAAAAGAGAATAAAGTATCCAAAATGTCAAGATAAAACTGGGGTCAAAAGAAGTCAAACATCTTGGTGCATCAAGCACCGGTCTTAGGCTGATCAGTGGTGTCTTGGGGCTGACTCTCCTCCTTCGCTGAAGTACCCTCTCTAGATAGGGTGTGTTGTGCGCGCTCTCTCTATCTCTGAATAGCCGCCAACAAAAGCGACTCCTACACTACCTCCTCAGGTATGGACTCCTCCTCCCCAGGTCTCGGCCTCTTCGAGGTTGGCTATATAAAGTAGAATTGAATACACCTCTAAATGATATAAGGGGTTTTAATTGCTTGAAAGTTGAATTCTGAAAAAAATGCAACTTTTAGCTATTAAAATGCTTAACACTTTTATGTTCAGAATTCAACTTTCAAGCAATTAAAATGCAACTTTTTAGCTA
>JAOTQR010035126.1:0-15814 GCA_025774065.1 Solanum ossicruentum | reverse complement strand
AAGTAGAACACCAAAAGCCAGGAGGTTATATGCATTGTATAGAGCTTCCAACATGGAAGTGGGATATGATCAATATGGATTTTGTTACCGGTTTGCCTCACTCATTTCAGAAGTTTGACTCTATATGGTTAATAGTTGACAAACTCACAAAGTCAGCACACTCCTTACCAGTCAGGAGTGATTATACAACTGAAGAGTATTGCAAGCTATACCTCAAAGAGATAGTCAGGCAACATGGAGTCCCAGTCTCCATTATATCTGATCGGGGGGCTCAATTCACTGCAAAGTTTTTGAAGTCCTTCCAACGGAGTTTAGGGAAACAAGTGAATTTGAGCACATCGCTCAACCCTCAAACAAACGGTCAAGTAGAATGCACCATTCAGAAACTTAAAGATATGTTGCGAGCTTGTGCATTGGACTTTAAAGTTAGTTGGGTGGACCATTTGCCACTTATTGAATTTGCCTATAATAATAGCTACAATGCGAGTATCAAGATAGCACCTTACGAAGCTTTAGATAGGAGGAAATGTAGGTCGCCAATTGGATGGTTTGAAGTAGGTGAAACCACCTTGATTGGGCCAGATCTAGTACAAGAAGCCATGAAAAAAGTTAAGGTAATACAACAATGGCTAGAAACAGCCCTAAGTCATCACGAATCATACGCGGATGCTAGAACGAGAGGACTGGAATTTGCAGTAGGGGATTGGGTATTTTTAAAGGTGTCTCCAATGAAAGGGGTTATGAGATTTGGTAAGAAAGGAAAACAGCCCACGTTACATAGGGCTATATCAGATTATTCTGAGGTTCGGGCTGGTTGAATATGAACTAGATCTACCCCAAGAGCTCTCAATGGTTCATCCAGTTTTTCATGTCTCAGTGCTTCGAAAAATCATCGGTGACCCATCCCGTGTCACTCCTATTAAAGACGTGCAGGTTACAGAAGATCTCACATAAGAAGAGGTACTTATTGCTATTCTAGATCGTCAAGTTAATAAGGTAAGGAATATATAAATAGGTTCACTGAAGTTACTTTGGAGGAACCAGCAAGTAGAAGAAATAACATGGGAGGCCCAGGACACGATGAAATTAAAATACCCTTACTTATTTGAAGCTTGAGAGGAAGTCCAACATGCAAAATTGGGACACTAATAAGTACGTGTGATTAAATACTTAATGTGTTGTCAAAAGTTTGTGTAAGTAAAGATTTAAACTTGGTTAAGCTATCCAATTGTGCTAACATTTGAGGATGAATGTTCCTGGGGGGGGAGGATGTAACACTCCGCATCTTATAATACTAGTACTATGCAAATAAAAGAAGATATGGTTTGGTCAAATTAGCGCCCATTTTTAAAAGTGCTTGAATCTCAAATTAGAGGGCGATATGTATGTATAACGCTGAAGAGGGTCAAGTGTAAATAAGTTTTTTGTCAAATTCATGAGATCACGACCCTAAACAAAGTGAGAGAATTAAGGTGCTTGTAGGACTTAAGAAGCTAGCAGGTGAGTCACCTACTTGCTTAGCTTAAATTGCTAGCTAAAGGAGATGAGGACTGACGTCGAATTTGTCCAAGTTAGATTATGAATAAAGTCCGTGTTAAGGGTGTAACTTTAGTCCATGTTTTAGCATAATAAATGGACTATATTTTCATCCCAAGAAGGATATTAAGAGAGTCCAAAGACATCACAATTTCTTTAATAATTTAGGCCCAATCTAACTAAGAGAAAGGGGGAAAGTGGGCAGCCAAGGCCCATTACTTTGCAACCCAATAAGGCCGAAGTGAAAGGGGCAAAAAGGTACCTTACCAACTTGATAAAATATGGATTAAAAGGTAAAACAAAGTCGGCCAAAGTAATCCTTAACAAATTTAGTTCATTCTTAGACTTGGAAAATTTCAGCTTTAAAAAAGCTTCTTTGTTCTTCTTTCTTGACTTTGTAAATAAGCCAAAAGAATCTTTTAGGGTTCTAAAGGAGGCCATCAACCTTGAAGATAAAGGTAAGTGATTATAGTTTTGTGTTTAGTAAGGTTTCTTAATGAAAAAAAGAAACTATGGTGGTTAGGTATATGCTAAAAAATTTGGACAGCATGTGTCCTAAAGATTGTTGTGAATTTTTCTTGTTATTCAAGATGATTTTCTCTTATTGGTTGGCTGAATTATGAACTAAGACTTATATTCATAACAAGGTGTAGTTTTTTAGTGATGTGACTAAGCTGCTGCACCACGTTTACAGTCCGTGAAAGTGAGTTCTTATAGGACACCGCAATTGTACTCTTAGTACGAACTAATGGGCTGATGGATGGAAGGCTATTACCTCACGTCCTTCATGACTACTTTAGTACTGTTATAAGACTATTTTAGGGTTGTTCCTATGTGTATATTGGTTGAGGACAGTTTGGGTAAAGTTGAAACAGGTTGGGATTGTCGATGTCAAAATGTGGCAAAGGGATGTAACGTTATGCCGCCTATTTGTGTGTTGTATAGAATTGTTATATGTTGTGATTTATGGGATGTTTTAAGACTGTTATGGAACTATAAAAGGCTGCACATGGTATGTATATGAGAATGTGTATTAGAAAATATGATTAGGGGTGAAAAGATTGAAAGAATACGCTCGGATTTGTAATTATAAGATTACTGCCCGTATGTAGTTTTTTTATGAGATTGGGCTACCAAGATGTACCTATTGGATGCTAATGCTAGTTTTATTACCTACTATGTTGTACATAAATATTTGGAGGAAGGGAAGATTATCTCAAGGTAATAGCGAGGTCGTACAGGGAGGTATGTAAGGCTACTTGAGTTCATATTATTTGGCATGAAACATAAATACCTCCTTGGCACATAAAGGCACTTACATCCTCCAACACAACTATTAACCGTGTCTCACTCTTTCACATGTTCATATGCTCCTATACATAGTCACCATCAAATGTACATACATACATGGATACCATGTTACATGGGTTCTTGTTGCTAAATAATGTTCACGAGTTGTTTCATCTCATACACATTTAATTATTTGTGTAACATACTCTTTTCATTGTCATCTTGTCTTGTATGATTATCTATATGTCACATACTACATCTATAGTCCTACAACTCCAATATTGTGACCACCAAAAGAATCATCTCAAAGTTAATTGAAAGGTAAAGTATATTGTTTATTGATGGGTGGTAACCCAAGGGATGGAAGAATCACCTAGCCAGGGTCGATCCTATCGAGGGGGTAGCCCAAGGGGTTAAAGGAAAATCCTAGACAGGGCCGATCCTGATATAGATTTACCACTGATCAGCATGTCATTTGTATTACTTGCTATGCAAAATTATACAGTAAAGGTAAAGTAATAAAAAAAACATAAAGTACATGATCCCATAGTATAACTAAGGGTAGTCTCTTATCCTACGTTAGTGCATAGTTTCATTTAAGTTGTTACTTCATATACAGTGTTTCCTACCTTACATATTCAGTACATTATCTCGAACCAATGTCCCTTATGGGGGACCTGCATGTAATGCTGCAGGTACAGGTGTCAGTAGATCTCCCCAGTAGGAGTACAAAATATCCAACTGTTGTTACCAAGCTCCAGGTTGCTTCAGAGTTTTGTGTGTCTAGAACTTATATTTTTGTGTTGTATAGTTAGCCAAGCTGGGGCCTGTCCTGACTTTTATCAGATACTTTTCCTTGCCTAGAGGCTTTGTATAGTGTGTAAATTAAAGTGTGGTCATGTCTTGTACTTTAGACACCGTGGCCCCAATGGAGTAGCCATATGCATTTTCTTTTAGCTTGTTATCACTATTTATTTTCTTAAAGGCATGTCAAATATAGAAATCCCTTATAATATGTATAGAAAACGCAAGTATACAGATTGGTTCTCCCGAGCCTTATCAATAAAGGGTGCTAGTCCGCCTAACGGGACTTTGGGCGTGACAATATTACATGTGAAGAAGGTGACCATCATTACATAATCAAGGCCTACTACCTCCATGGTGAGGCAATTATGGTATATACACCCCAATGTGGTAGCACGGGCCTACCATCCCCGAGCTAGGTGATTGAGGTATATACCCCCCAATATGGTAGCACGGGCTTACAACCCCTTGAGCTAGGCGATTGAGGTATATAACCCTCAACATGGTAGCATGGACCTACTACCCCCCGAGCTCGGTGAACGAGGTATATACCCCTCAATGTGGTATTTCGGGCCTACTACCCCTCGAACTAGGTAAGTGGTCAACTTTCATCTCAATAGATACTTTTCATGAAAACATCATATAAATACCTTCCTTTTAGCATCATAGAGTCACTCAAGTCATAGTTTATGCAATGCATCATCAATAGTTCAAGAATCCAAAACTGGACATTTTATCAAACATTTGGTGGGTATGCAATGCTAGTGTAAAACTATTCAATTCAAGAGTGAAATCATGCATGAAAATCAAATGTAAAACTACCCACCAACACTTGGTAATACCCTTCTGCAATATACATCAAAACCATTCATCAAATCAAACAATAGACTATAGATTCATAACTCAAAACATGCTCAAACATTCACAAGTTTATGAAACCCCATCATAGTTTACAGTCAAATTCACAATAAGGAAGACCCATAAGTAAATCAACTTAGAATTATTCAATTTAGGTAAAAAGGAAGCTTGGGCACCATGGGTGAAAGGACACTACGGTTGAAACCCACATAACTTCACTTTGGAGAATTCCTTGACAAAGATTTGAATGGAGGCTTGAAGCTTGGATGAATTCCTTAAGATCTAGAAGAGATTTGGACACTTGAATTTTGAGAGAAATATTAGTCTAAAGGGTTTAAGAGAGTATTGGGGAAAGTCTTGTATGATATGAAGGTGAAATATGGATAACTATAGGTATTTTCTCGCATGGGAAGGCTTATACCCAAGACCCAAAATTCTTGGACCAAACCAAAAATTGGCAACAATTTAATACTATGGCAAGCCCTTGGCGCGTCGCACCAAGGGCGCGGAGAGCTCTGTAGAAATAGTATTTTGCAATTTCTAAATTTTGATACCATTGATTTAAAATCGAGGTTAGATAAATTACCCACTCGATTTTGCCCTCTGATCAAGAATATGAAGTTAGATTTTCGATATTACACACAAGTTTTTAGATTTATGGAAATTATGATTCCGGACATTTCCGAGGAACATTTTCGGGCACTTTTTGGTTTTGTTTCAGTGTCTCCCCCTTTGTAATATTCGTCCCCGAATGTCAAAGACCGGTGTATGAGAGAGATAATATGACAATTTCTTTCCACATAAGGATGCAATAATACACTTAAACATTATTTCAAAAATCTCGACATATGTGTTAAAATCACCATGAACTTGTCAATGAAATATTAATGCATGCAAATGACATATTGGCTGAATCATGAGGCTTGAAATCACATAAGAGACTTAGATTTAGTACCTTAGGCTTGAATAGAATTGAAAAGGTAGGGATATTACTTTTGCATGTCCTCTTTGGCCGCCCATGTAGCACTTTTGACTAGTTGATTCCTCTAAAGGAACTTAACAGAAACAACATCCTTGTTCCTTAATTTCCTCACTTATCTATCCAAGATCTCTCCTAGAACCTCTTCATAAGTAAAGTTATCTTCAACAACACGCACAACATCCAATGGGATGATAGCATTCGGATCACCCACACAATTCCTCAACATGGATACATGAAACACCAGATGAACCAAATCCATCTCACTAGTCAATTCCATCTCATAAGCTACCTTGCCAACCCTCCTCATTACCCTATAACAACCTACATATCTTGGACTCAACTTTCCCTTCTTACCAAAATGATCCACACCCTTCATTGGTGACATATCAAATAGACCCAATCACTAACTATGAATTCAAGATCCCTTCTCCACACATCGACATAGGACTTTTGGCGACTTTGGGCCATCTTCAACCTTTCACAAATCATCCTAACCTTATCAAGAGCCTTAATAACCTAATCTAGTCCTAACAAAGCCACCTCTCCAACCTCAAACAACCCAATTGGTGATCTATAATGTCTACCATAGAGAGCCTCAAAAGGGGTCATATCGATGCTAGAATGATAGATATTGTTATTGGAAAACTCAATCAATGGAATATGATCATCCCAACTACCCTTAAACTCCAATATACATGCCCTAAACATATCCTCAAGTGTTTGGATAGTTCTTTAAGCTTGGCCATCTGTTTGAGGGTGAAAGGTCGTACTAAGTTTAACTCTTGTACCAAGACCCCTTTGAAAGGACCTCCAAAAATGTGAACTGAATTGAGCACCACGATCCACTATGATAGTCAAGGGCACCTCATTCATGTTTACCAACTCATAAATGTACAATTTAGCATAGTCTTAGGCCTCATAAGTCATCTTAACTGTTAGAAAATGACTCGATTTTATCATCATATCAACCACAACCCAATTGGAATCAAAACCCTTTTCTAGTCCGAGTAGTACCAAACTAGCCGCACGGAGGAGGAGGATGATCAACTTGGGCTCCGGTTCCTACATGATGATATTATGTAGGCAAGAGCATGAATCAGTATGTTCTAATGTACTAAGTATGCAGGATGCAATGCAACAAGAGATAGAAATCATGATCAAAATGCATAGCAATATCCAATAGGCATAATATAACAATATGACATGTATGATCAATGCTTCAGTAAAATATGCTAAAGTAACTCATGCTTATATAGGATATAATATGTGCAGAAGAGACCAAGCTAGGTTTCCAAAGCACAAAACCATTGGTAGGTTGATGATGATCTCACCCGTCACCTTGATGTGACGGGTACAAACCACTCAACTAGGCTGATGATGATCTCACCCATCACCCTGGTATGTGAGGTATAGTCCCCTCAACTAGGTTAGTGATAAACTCACCTACCACCTTGCTGTGTGAGGTACAAACCCCACAACTAGGTTAATGGAAATCTAACCTACCACCTAGGTGTGTGAGCTACAAACCTCTCAACTAGGTTAGTGACAATCTTACCTACCACCCTAGTGTTTGAGATACTAACCTATCAACTAGGTAACCCGAATCGTGCATGGTCTAATGCAATACTTTATATAGAATATATCATTTACACAAATTCTTTTCATAATCATATAGTAATTCATGTCATATCTCATGCTTTGGACCTTCAATTCCTCAAGAAACCACATCCGGACATTTTATCAAACACTTAGAGAAAGTGTAGTGCTAGTGTAAAATCATGCAATTCAAGAGTGAAGTCATGCTAGTAAATTGAATGTAAAATCTTCAATAAATACTTGGTAACATCCTCAAGCAATATACATCAAAACCCTTCATTAATCCCTTAAATAGATCTTAGATTCATAGCTCAAAACATGGTAAAACAATCACAATTTCATATGCTTAAACATAGTGTGCAGTGATTTTTTCATAATAATCAAGTTGCTCCCATTTCACTCGCCACTACTACGGGAATCACATTTGTAAGGAAAGGAAGCTTGGGCATCATGGGTGAAGGGAACCCATCAAAGAAACCCACATACCTTAGCTTGGAGATGAACTAGGTGAAGATTGGAACTTAGCTGAATAATAACAATTACTACCTTAGCTGAAATATAAGACTTGAAATCACATATGGGACTTAGAATTACTACCTTAGGCTAGAGTGGAGTGGAAAAGATAAGGATACCGCTTTTGCATATCTCTTTTCGACCTCCCATGTAGCACTTTCGACTTATTGGTTCCTCCAAAAGACCTTAATGGATGCTACCTCCTTGTTCCTAAATCTCTTCATTTGTCTATCTAAAATCTGAACCGAAACCTCCTCATAAGTCAAGTTATCCACAACAACCCCCACCACATCAAGAGCCACATTAGCATTAGGATCACCCCCACATTTCCTCAACTTAGAGAGATAAAACACCAGATGAACCAATTCCCTCTCACTAGGCAACCTCAACTCGTAAGTTACCTTGCCAACCCTCCTCAAGACCTCATACGGACCAATATATCTTGGGCTCAACTTACTCTTCTTACCAAAATGGACCAAACCCTTCATGGGTGAAACCTTTAGGTAAATCCAATCACCAACATTTTATTCAAGGTCTCTTTTTCTCACATCGACATAGTAATTTTGGCGACTTTGTGCTGTCTTCAACCTTTCTCTAATCATCATAACCTTCTCAAGGGCCTCCATAACTAGATCTTGTACCAACAAAGCTATCTCACCAACCTCAAGCCACCCAACTAGTGATCTACAATGTCTACCATAAAGACCTCAAACGGAGCCATATCGATGCTAGAATGATAGCTATTATTTTAGGCAAACTCAATCAATGGAAAATGATCATCCAAACAACCTTTAACGTCCAACACACATGATTTATGCATATACTCAAGGGTTTGGATGTCCTCTCGGCTTGGCCATCCATTAGAGGGTGGAAGCCTGTAGAAAGCTTAACTCTAGTACCAAGGCCCCTTTGGAAAGATCTGTAAAAATATGAAGTAAATTGTGCCCCCCGGATCTGATACGATGGATAAAGGAACCCCATGTAACCTTATGAAGTCACGAATGTATAACCTTACATAATCTTCAGCCCCATATGTGATCTTGACTAGTAGAGAATGAGCTGAATTCGTCATCCTATCAACCAAAAACCAAATGAAATCAAAATCGTTTCTCGTCTTGGGCAACCCAACCACAAAATCCATATTAATTACCTCCCACTTCCAAGTAGGAATCTCTATGTCTTAGGTTAGGTTACCCGACCTTTGATGTTCGGATTTGACTTGTTGACAACTAAGGGAACCGGAAACTAATTTGGCAATGTCCCTCTTCATGCCTCCCCACCAATCTCCCCCTTGGGAGAAAACCTCTACTTTGTCCTCTTTAACCAAGGCCTTCAATTCAAGAAAGGAGGAGTCAAGATCTTGTTTTTGCTATTACCTCATCAACCAATAAAGATTTAGACCCATTAACAACAACACCATCATCACTAACCTCTTCCAGGCTAACGCCAAATCTAGCCAATTGATGTACCTCCCTAGCCATTTCCTTATCACCACCATCAACATGAGCTAGGCCACCTAGAGACACCCTATTCAAAGCATCTGCCACAACATTTGCCTTACGGGATGATAATGCACACTCATATGAGAGTCTTTAAGAAGTTCTAACCATCTCTTTTGCCTCAAGTTGAGATACTTTTGAGTGAAAACATATTGGAGGCTCCTATGATAGGTGAACATATCCACATGCACCCCACGCAAATAGTGACACCAAATCTTTAAGGCAAACACAACAGAGGCTAAATCTAGATCATGGGTAGGGTAGTTCATTTATGTACCTTGAGTTGTCTAGAAGTATAAACTATGACCTTACTATTTTTCATCAACACACAACCCAAACCAAATCGGAAAGCATCATAATACCCACAAATCCCTCAAGCCCATCCAATAGTGTCAATACAGGGGTGGACACAAACTTGTCTTTCAATGTTTGGAAGCTCCTTTCACACTCATCAGTCCACACAAACTTAACCTTCTTTTGAGTCAATTTTGTCATAGGGGAAGCAATATAGGAGAACCCATTCACAAACCTTCTATAATAACCCACTACGCCTAAGAAGCTCCTAATATCTGACGGGGTCAATGGTGTAGGCCAATTTCTAATCACATCGGTCTTCTCATGATCCACCTTAATACTGTCCCCCGACATCACATGACCTAAGAATGCAACCTCTTTCAATAAAAATTCACACTTTTCATACTTAGCATATAATTTTTTATCCATCAATCTTTGCAACACAACCCTCAAATGACCCATATGCTCCTCCTTACTATGTAAATAGATCAATGTATCATAAATGAAGACCACAACAAAGGAATCAAGGTAGGGTTTTAAGACCCTATTCATAAGGTGTATGAAAACGTGCATATGTCAACCAAAAAGACATCACAACAAACTCATAATGCCCATATATAGTTTGTAAAGCCATCTTCAGAATATCACACTCCCTCAACTTCAGTTGATGATACTCGAACCAAAGATCAATCTTAGAGAAATGGCAAGCCCCTTGCAATTGGTCAAAAAAATCATCAATACTTTGAAGAGAATACCTATTCTTATTGGTGACCCTATTGAGTTGCCGGTAGTCAATACACATCGTAAGGGACCCATCCTTCTTTTCACAAACAACATCGGAGCACCCAAGGTGATTGGCTAGGTCTAATAAATCCCTTCTCCAACATGTCCTCAATTCTTCCTTCAACTCCTTCAACTTTGCCGAGGCCATATTGTAAGGGGGAATATGTATATCTTGTGTATCAAGGAAGAGGTCTATGCAAAAGATATTTCCCTCTTGGAAGGAACACCGGGAAGGTCATTTGGGAAGACATCAAGAAACTCATTTACAACCGGGAGTGACTCTGTGGGATGGACTTTATACTTCACATTCCTAACCCTTATAAGATGATAAAGACACCTCTTAGAGATTAACTTACGGGCTTTAATGTAAAAGATGAATGTATCCTGATTACCACATCTTGACTTTACCACTCAAGGACAGGTTCATTTGAAAATCAAAATTTAACCTTACGGGTTATATAATCAATAGAAGCATAGTAGGCATGCAACCAATCCATCCCAGGAATGACATCAAAATCAACCATGTCTAATTCAATAAGATCACAAGGCAACAATTTATGCAAAATGCAAATAGGACAACTTCTATAAACTTTTCTAGTAACCATAGATTTACCAATAGGAGTAGACACTTCATATGACTCATGTACTAACTCGGGGTCAATATGGAACTTTTAGGCAACAAAGGGGATGACAAATGAAAGAGTGATACCTGGATCAATCAAAACATATACATCAAAGTAAAAGATTTTCAACATATCGATAACAACATCAGGAACCTTACCAACCATTTTCCTCCCATGTAGATCATAAAACTGGTTGTGCCTTGGGGCACCACCTTGATGACCACCCCTACCCAATGGAACCTCATTTGCACCCTGACTTTTGCCTCGATTTCTTGGGCAATCCACCTTTTTATGACCAAGCTCCCAATATTCAAAGCTTGCATAAGTACATCTCAAACACTGGCCCGTATGACCCCCTCAATATTTAGGACACACCTCAATAGGAGCAACACCACCAACACCTGCAGTCCTAGGGAGGTCATTGGCAAACCCCCTATTAGTAGAATGAGAAGACCCTTGACCTTGATGGAGCCAGCCACCCCTTTGGAACTTACCCTCAAAATGGGACCTTTTGACCTCATGAGCTCTCCTCTTCCTTAACTTTTCTTCCTCCATTTTCTTAGCATATGTCATCAATCGGGACAAGTCCTTGTCACTAATTAGCAAAGCGGACCAGCATTCTTTACTCACCAAGTCAGAGACCCCCATGATAAACTTGTTCATCCTAGATCTAGGATCGGCCACCAAATGAGGAGCATACTTTGAAAGTTGATTGAACATGAGGGTATACTCCCTCAGACTCATGGAACCTTATTTCAAAATTTATAAACTCTACCAACTTGGCTTCCCTAAGCTCAAGAGGGAAGAACAGATTAAGAAATGCCAATTTGAACTCCTCCCAAAGCACCACATTACCAATTCCCTTCTCCGCCTTCTATTGGTCATACCATATTTGAGCTACCCCTTTGATTTGGTATGCTGCCAACTCCCCCTTTTTATTCGGCCCAACACCGATGATATTCAAAATCTTGTAGACCTCTTCAATGAACTCTTGTGGATCTTCATCCACCTTTGACCCATAGAACACCGGAGGATTCATACTCATAAAGTCCCATAACCTAGGTATTGAGGTAGTAGAATGAGGGGTTTAGGCCTCTTGATTGACTTGGTTGGCCACAACTTGGGCAAGCATAGTGAGATCATCCTGGAGCTCACCATTGGTAGGTTGCTTCATGGGAGTTTGGGCTCTCCTTCCCTGAATGTTAGGAATGATCTAGCATAAACAATTGTTGGGGTGGGGGAACTTATCACAACTCTATTGCACAACTTAGAACATGAAAAAGGGAAACATTTTTGAGAATGCCTCATAGCCCCCTATTCATGGTCATGGCACACTTCACAACCATGGATAGGACTCTAATCAATGCGGTGCATTGGACTCGGAGTATCTATCAACCTAGTGCTCTAATATCATGCTTTTCACGACCCAAGCCTATGGTGTTGACGTGACAAGGTTAATGGGGAACTCGAAGGAACCCCAAAGAAACTTATTAACTTATCATTACACACCATTAGTCGCGAAAACATATAAAAGACATAAAGAGTAAGAATAGGGGAAAAAGCCACTAATGGAAAAAGCTTACATAATATCATAATCAAGAAACAAAGAGTCAAAGCTCATTTCTTAGATAAATAGCATGTCCAACAAACACCACTACTACATAGATAAGAGCGGAGCCCAAGAAAAAGTAATTGCGCTCACCCTCATAGTCAAATAGAACATAAAGAAGAGTGTTTCAATACATAATAAGAGAAACATAGATAAACGTCCCCCAAATGGAGGACTCACCAAATAGCTTAAGTAGTACCGAACTAGCTACTTGGAGAAGGAGGATGATCAACTTGGGCTCCGGTTGCTAACTGGTGATATCATGTAGGCAAGAGTATGTTTTAGTATGTTTGAATGTACTAAGTATGTAGGATGCAATGCAACAATAAATAGGCATCATAATCAAAATGCATAACAATAGGCATAATATAAAAATATGATATGTATGGTCAATACTTAAGTGAAAGATGCCTAAGTAACTCATGCTTACATAGGATATCATATGTGTAAAAGAGACGAGGCTAGATTTCCAAAGTACAAACCCCTTGGTAGGTTGATGATGATCTCACTCATCATCCTAGTGTGTGATGTATAAACCCCTCAACAAGGTTGATGATGATCTCACCCATGACACTGGTGTGTGAGGTACAAAACCCTCAACTAGGTTAGTGGCAATCTCACCTACCGCCCTGGTGTGGTAAAAACACCTCGACTAGGTTAGTGGCAATCTCACCTACCAACCTATCGTGTGAGGTACAAACCCCTCAATTAGCTTAGTTTCCATCTAACTTACCACCCCGGTGTTTGAGACACTAACCACTAAACTAGGTTACTCGAATCGGGCATTGTCTAATGCAATACTTTCTATAGAATATATCACATACACAACCTCTTTCCATCATCATATAATCATTCATATTATATCTCAAGCTTTGGACCTTAAATTCCTCAAGAAACCACATTCGAACATTTTATCAAACACTTAGAGGGAATGTAGTGCTAGTGTAAAACAAAGCAATTCAAGGGTGAACTTGTTCTAGTAAATTTAATGTAAACACTTCAATAGATACTTGGTAATACCTTTAGTAATAAACATTAAAACCCTTCACCAATCCTTTCAAAAGATCTTAGATTTATAGCTCAAAAATGGTATAATAGTCACAATTTCATATGCTCAAACATAGTGTGCAGTGATTTTCATAATAGTCAGGAACCACGAATAAATCACCTTTAGCTCATGTAATTTGTAAGGAAAGGAAGCTTGCGCATCATGGGCGAAAGGAACCCATAAAAGAAACCCACACACCTTAGCTTACAGATGACCTTTGTCAAGATTGAGTCGGAGACTTCATGCCTGAAGAAGAACCTTGAAGGAAATCCTTAGATCCAGAAGAGGTTCTCACACTTGAATTTAGGAGTAGAAAATATGGTTAAGTGTTTGAGTAAGTATTGGGGAATGTTTAGGATGATATGAGGGTGGAATATGGCTAAGTATAGCTAAATACACATTTGGGAATACTTAGATCCAAGACTTAAAAGTCTTCGACCGAGTTGAAAAAAACAGTCACAAATAATATCTCTGCGCATTGCGGAAACAGCACGCTTTGCTCTCCGGAAATCGCTTTCTTGAAATTTCATAATTGCTAATCTTTCTCTCTTAAATCGGGGTTAGACCGTTTTCCTCCTAAGTTTGACTCCTTGAAGAAGAATATGAAGTCCGATTTTTGAAATAACAAATGGATTTTTAGATATATCAAAATTACAATTTTGGGCACTTTTAAGGCATATTTTTGGGCACTTTTTGGGGTCATTTCAACCTGGCCTTTGGTGCTAGGCTTTGAATTGTTGGCAACTATGACAATCGGATACAAATTTGGCAATGTCCCTCTATATACCTCCCCACAATTCACCTCTTTCAAATCTATATTCATCTTAGTAGAATCGGTGTGAATAGAATAGGAAGAACCATGAGACTCATCAAGAATCTTTTCTCTCAAACCAACAACACAAGGAACACATAACCTACCATGGTATCTAAGGGCACCATCTCCTCCTTGGGAGAAACCTCCACCTTACCATCTTTAACCAATGCCTTAAATTTTAACAAAGTGAGGTCAAGATCTTTCTTAGCTTTCACCTCCTCAACCAATGAATATTTAGAGCCATCAACTACCACAACACCCCCATTATACACTTCTTCCAACCTAACCCCCAATCTAGCAAACCGATGGACCTCCCTAGCCACCCTTTTGCCACTATCATCACCATGTACTAAGCTACCTATAAACACCCTACTAAAAGCATCTGCCACCACATTAGCCTTACGTGGATGATAATGCACACCCATATCATAATCCTTAAGAAGTTCTAACTACCTTCCTTGTCTCAAGTTGAGATCTTTTTGAGTGAAGACATATTGGAGACTCTTATAATCGTTAAACACATTAATATTCACCCTATACAAATAGTGACACAAAATTTTCAAAGCAAAGACCATGGCATCTAATTTAAGATCATGGGTAGGATAATTCTTCTCATGTACTTTGAGTTTTCTAGAAGCATAAGCTATAACTTTACAATTTTTCATAAACACACAACCCAAACTAACCCTTGAAGCATCACAATACATAACAAACCTTTCTAGCCCTTCTAATAGTGACAATATAGGAGCGGACACGACCATATCAGTCAATGTTTGGAAACTCTTTTCACAATCATCAGTCCACCCAAATTTGCTTTCTTTTGAGTCAACTTGGTCATAGGAGAAGCAATAGAAGATAACCCATTCACAACATTTGGTGATAGCCCGCTATGCCCAAGAAGCTCCTAATATCTGATGGGGTAATGGCCTAGGCCAATATCTAATCACATATGTCTTTTAAGGATCCACCTTCATACCATCCCCAGACACCACATGACCTAGAAAGACAACCTCTTTTAACAAAGATTCATATTTTCATATTTAGATACAACTTCACATCCCTCAATTTTTGTAGAACTGCCTTAATGACCAGTATGCTCCTCTCGACTATGTGAATAGATCAAAATATGATCAATGAAGACCATAACAAATGAATCAAGGAAGGTTTTAAAGACCTTATTCATAAGATCCATGAAGATAGTTGGTACATTGTTCAACCCAAAGGATATCACAACAAACTCATAATGCCCATACCTAGTCTGGAAGACCATCTTGGGAATATCCATCATGACCCAAGCCTAGGGCTTAGATGTGACACAATGAATGGGGAACCAAAAGGGATCCCAAACAAGCATCTTAACATATCATTACACATCATTGATCATGGAAGCAATTAAACAAGATAATTAGATTCGAAATAAGGGAAAAGGGAAAAAGGGAATCTATCATATCATAAACATCTAACCAAGAAAGTTAAGGCTCAATACATAACACATCCAACAACACCTCTAAACTTAGATAGGAATGAGAGACAAGACAAGAAGCATGGCATTCCCTTATAGTCAA
>JAOTQR010035095.1:0-15816 GCA_025774065.1 Solanum ossicruentum | reverse complement strand
CAAATTCACTTAATTCCATACTCCCGCATCATAAGTTAATTAAATTTAAAATACACCTCAATCCCAATAATTTTTCCCGAATTAATAATTGACCGTTAAGTGGTTACGGGGTCTAACAGAATTTGACTTTAGGCCTTCGATATTGTTGAGTTGGCCCTGTTCTCTCGTGGAACACTAGGTTCTTAGCAACCTACAAAGCTAATTGTCTGTCACAATATATAGGAAAGGGACTATTCCTTAGAACAGCAAGTTCTTCAAACAATCTTTCCAACCAAACTAGTTCTCCAACTACCTTCCTAAGTGATCTGTATTCTACTTCTGCTGAGGAGAGTGAAATGGTTTCTTGCTTCTTAGAGTTCCAACTGATAGGACTAGAACCTAGTATCTAATGATAGATTTTCTTAAATCAGGATAGGTTGCCCTGTCAAAATCACAAAAAACCTATACACCAAAGTCATCTGATGAGTTCATAAACAATCCCAATGTTGGATCCCTCTTGAGATATCTAAGATTGTGATATGCTTCCTGTAAGTATGATTCCCTGGGGTCTTGCATAAATTGGTTAAGATGTTGGACTCCATATGTAATGTCCAGCCTTGTGTTGGTGAGAAAATTGAGTTTCCCAATCAGCTTTCTGTATATATTGGGTTCTGATAGTGGTTTCCCCTTGTTGGCTTTGAGTTTCAATGCTGCATCTAAGGGGAATGTAACCCTAAAGTATTGGGAGCAATGATAGTCCCTAGGAGCTCAAGAGTGGACTTCCTTTGTGAAATGAGTACTCCACTTTCAGTGTAGAGAACTTTCAGTCCCAAAAAGTAGTGTAGTTTGCCTAGATCCTTAATCTTGAACTGATTCTGAAGAAAGTTTTTGAGATATTCAATCTCTTCAAGGTCAGTACCTGTAAGTAGGATATCATCAACATACACAGCTATGAAGACTATAGAGAGTCCTTTATTGTTATAGAACAAAGAGTAGTCATTTAAAGAATGGGTATATCCTCTTGAATTGAATGCATTAGACAGCTTAGCATATCGTTGCCTGCTTGCTAGCATCAGTCCGTACAAGGACTTGTTTAGCTTATAAAATAAGTCTTTATCATCAATATTTAGTCCATGTGGAGTTTCCATGTACACCTCTTCATGTAGTTCTCCATGTAAAAAGGCATTATTCACGTCCAATTGATATATATTCCAATGTTTCTTAACAGTCGTAGCTATTAAGGCCCTCATAGTAGTCATCTTAATCACAGGAGATAATGTTTCTGCATATCTATTCCATAGTGTTAAGTATATCCCTTCACAACAAGTCTAGTTTTAGATCTCTCTATGCCCCCATCTGTCTTATGCTTTATTTTGTACACCCATCTACATCCAATGGCCTTCTTACTAGGAGGCAATGGTACAAGGTCCCAAGTATTATTGTCATGGAGTGCAGACAGTTCTTGTGTCTTCGTTGTTTGCCAGGCAGGATTTGTGACTGCTTCATCATATGATGATGGCTCATAATCATGTGATACACTCAAGACAAAAGATTGACTGTTACGATATAGTGATTTAGAATATATATGATGATGATTGTTGAAAGATGCATGTAATGAGTGATGAAAGGTTATTGGTTGTGTAGATGTAGACTGATGTATGGTGTAGGAATAGTCATTAAGATATGCGGGGACTTTGTGTGCTCTAGTGGACCTTCTAATGGGAGAAATATGTTCTTGTGGATGATGTGTGGGATTTGTGGACTGGTCTGATAGCAATGAAGGAATTGTATCACCTGCATTGCCAGAATCACATTGTACACTCTCTGAGTTAGGATCAGGATTGCATTGGGCACTCTAATGATTTGAAGAAGGAATGGGAACAGTATTATCTACTGCAGGGTTAGAATGATCAAACACAGGAGTAGAGTAGAAATGATGTGTAGGTGAATTTGCAGCTTTATTCATCATAGAAAAAGGAAACACTGTTTCATGAAATATAACTTCTCTATATGTGTAGATCTTGTTGTTGGCCTGACTCAGTACTCTGTACCCCTTTGATCTAAAAGGATATCCCACAAACACATGTGGAGTTGTTCTTGGATCAAATTTGGTTCTATGGGATTTAGGTATAGTTGGATAACATAAACATTCAAAACTCCTCATGTGAGAATATTGAGGTTCTTGGTTGTATAGTAGTGAAAAGGGGCATTTGTTATGAATGTTAGTTGTTGGAAGTCTGTTAATGATAAAAGTTGTTGTTAATATGTATTCCCACCAATACTTTTTGGAAATTTTTGATTGAAAAAATAATGCTTTAGAAGTTTCCAGGAGATATCCATGTTTTCTCTCTACTACATCATTTTGTTGTGGTGTGTAATGGTAGGATTTTTAGTGAAGAATTCCTTTTGACTGGAAGAAATGATGGATTCATGACCTGAGAATTCCAGTCCATTATCAGTTCTTATACACTTTACAGTAGTTTCACACTGATTCTCAATCATGTTGACAAGGGCTTTGATAATGTGAAGTGCATTGCTCTTATAGCTTAGTAAGTGTGTTCAGGTGGCTCTACTAAAGTCATCAACTAGGGTGATAAAGTATTTGAAGTTATCATGAATTGTCACATTGTCACGCCCCAGAAGGAAACCCTGGACATAACTGGCACTCAAAGACTATTGCTATTCCTTGAGCGAACCGCTTGGTCTCATCGTCACCTCTTACTCAACAGCGAAATAATACTCAATAGTAACATTAAATAAAATATAGAATTATTATAAATAGTTTCTCAAAATAGTTCAAGACTGAAGATAAAATACTCAATAAATACTCCACTCTAGGTCCATGAAGTCTCTACTCTAATCGTCTAGAAAGTACCATGACATGCAATGACTACCCAACTTAATAGGTAAAGAACTAAATAAAATAAAAATAGGCTCCTCCGAAGAGTAATGAGGGCTCACAAATCTCTGGATCTCGAAACTCTAAACCTCAATGATGCGTCTACTCAAGTCCTCTATCTCTCGTATCTACATCATGAAATGATGCAGCGCCAAATGGCGTCAGTATGTGGAATGTACTGGTATGTAAATAGGCTAAAAGTACAAATAAGTCTCAAACAAATTAATAACTCAACTCTTCATCTCATACCTCAACATAAATAAATCATGCACGTTTTAAGTTGAAATCATGCTTTAGAATATGGACTTAGTCAATGGTGCCGATAGAGAAGTAAAACCCTCAACAAATCTATGGTAGTAGCCTGCCAACTGTAAGAAACTTCTTATGTCTGCTAGTGAGGTTAGTTTGAGACAGTTCTTAACAGCTTCAATTTTCTGGGCATCCATTCGAATACCATCACCTGAGACAACATGACCTAGGAAGGCCACTGACTTGAGCTAGAACTCACATTTCGAGAACTTTGCATACAATTCATGGTCTTTGAGAGTTTGAAGAATCACTCTAAGATGGTTGGCGTGCTTCTCTTCATCCTTAGAATATACCAGGATGTCATCAATAAATATAATCATGAACATGTCAAGGTAAGGTTAGAATACTCTGTTCATCAAGTCCATGAAGGTTGCAGGTGCATTACTCAACCCAAATGACATGACCAAGAAATCAAAATGGCCATATCTAGTCCTAAAAGCTGTCTTTGGAATGTCATACTCCCTTATTTTCAACTGATGATAACCAGATCTGAGGTCGATCTTTGAGAAATAAGAGGCGCCCTGAAGTTGGTCAAACAAATCATCTATCCTTAGGAGAGGATATTTATTCTTAACTATGATCTTGTTTGGTTGCCTGTAATCTATGTACATTCTGAGAGACCCATCTTTCTTCCGTACGGATAAAACAAGAGCACCCAAAGGAGAAACACTCGATCTGATGAATCCCTTCTCTGTTAAATCTCTCAATTTACTCCTTTAATTCTTTCAACTCAGCGGGGGTCATCCTATAAGGTAGAATCGAGAGAGGGTGGGTATCGGGAAGAACATCAATCCCAAAATCAATCTCCCTATCGGAGGGAGTCCAGGCAGATCAGAAAACTTATTTAAAATCGGGACTGACTCAAGAGTAGGAGGCTCAATATCATCAGATTTAACTCACATAAGGTGGTAGATGCACCCTTTAGAGATCAATTTTTTAGCCCTAAGATATGAAATAAATTTAATTTCCCTTAAGTGCAACAAAATCTCCTCTCCACTCTATAATAGGCTCATTAGGAAACTGGAACCTGACGATTCGTATTCTACAATCAATAGTGGCATAACAGGCATGGAGCCAGTCCATACTAAGAATTATATCAAACTCAATCATCTCTAACTCAACCAGATCAACAAGATTATCCCTATGGTAAATAGACACTACATAATCTCTTTAAACTCTCTTGGCTATGATAGACTCACCAACAGGAGTGGAAACAGGGAAGGGATCAAGTAAACACTCTGGAAAAATCTCAAATTTTCTAGCCATATATGGTGTCACAAAGGACACTTTCGCCCCTGGATCAAGCAAAACATACAATCGAAAGTAAAGACTTAGAGCATACCCTTCACGACATCAGGTGCAACCTCTTGGTCCTGTCTGTTCCCCATTGCATAGAGATGATTCGTTCCTCCACTTGTCCCTAGTTTAGCACCCTTCTGATTATCTCTGGGTGGTGGCATGGTCGTAGAAGATTGGGCTCTATTTCCCCAAAGTGGACAGACTCTCAGGAAGTGAGCTATCTGGCCACACTTATAGCAACCATTTCCTCCTTCCTTGCACTTCTCTAAATGCATCCTTCCGCACTTCCCACATGGTGGTTTCCCTTTCGAGCTAAGGGTCACACTGGATTGTGAACCCTGTGCTCTAAAGTTTGACTGCCCCTGCGATTTTTTATCATACCTGACATTTGGAGTGGGTGCATTGGCTGATGATGGGCCATAGCACAAATGCCTCTTCTGGAAGTAAGACCTGTCCCCCTTATCTTGCTTGTGTTGGTTAGCCTCATGGCCGGTTGACTTGGCTTTCTTGCTCATGTTCTCTTCTGTGTCTTTCTTCTTATCCTCCTGAGTTTGTTGGGCATAAACCATGAGTATGGAAATGTTCATGCCTGGAATCAGTAACGCTTCCTTGCATTCCCTCTTCGCATGGCTGCCCAACCCAGACACAAACTTCCTCATCCTTGTCCTCATGTCCTGGACCATCTCTGGAGTATACCTGGACAGCTTAATGAATTTCAGGCTGTACTCATTGATAGTCATTCCCTCTGGTTTCAAGTTCACGAACTCTTCAATCTTCGCCTCCCTTAACTCTTAGGGAAAGAAGTGGTCGACAAAAGCACTCTCAAACTCATCCCATTCTGCAGGCTCAACATCCTCACCTTAACTATCCTCCCACTAGTTGTACCAGATGTTCGCCACGTCTTTCAACTAGTAGGAAGCAAGCTCTACCCCTTCAACCCCACTAGCATGCATAGCCCTTAACACCTTACATATCTCGTCAATGAAATTATGTGGATCCTCCTCAACCTTTGTCCCCGTGTAGATTGGCGGCTTCATTCTCAAGAAGTCTCTAAGCCGAGCAGCAGTTGTAGGCTCTTAGGAACTAGAACTAGGAGCTTGGAGACTTCAGCTATTGCTTTGCGAGGCCACTAGCTGAGTAAGCATGGTAATGGCTCCCCTAAACTCTGTATCTGAAGTGGGAGCCGATTGTGACTGCGCAAGGGGTGCCTGTGGGACCTCAGTAGCCCTAGAAGTACAACCCCATCTCCTCATCTCTGTCTGGGTAGGGACCTCTGGCCGGGCATTTTCAGCAGTTAGAGCAGAAGCGTCTCTCTGGGCAGTTGTTCTTTTGGGAGGCAAATTCTGCAAATGCGTAATGCACAAATTAGAACATGACTTTCATAGAGTTAAACTCTACCACATGAACTCAGATGATAGAAGAAGGGCAACACTTCTGAAAGTCCTATAGCTTCCTGCTTATGAAGTATGGTGCACAACATATCCATAACCAAGACTCTACTAGACATGGTTTCATAAACTCCCTAGGACACTTGACCCGGCTCTAATAGCAAGTTTGTCACATCCCGGGAGGGTACCTTGGATGTAACTAGCACTTGAAGACTATTGCTAGTCCTTGATCGAAACACTCGATCTCATCATCACCTCTTACTCAACAGCAAAATAATACTCAATGGTAACATTAAATGAAAGGCAGAATTATTATAAATAATTCCTAAAAATAGCTTAAGACTGAAGATAAAATACTTAATAAATACTCCACTTTAGGTCCATGAAGCCTCTCCTCTAATCGTCTAAAAGGTACCAGGACATGCCATGGCTACCCAACTCAATAAGTAAAGAACAGAATACAATAAAAATAGGCTCCTCTAAAGAGTAAGGAGGGCTCACCAATCTCTGGATCTCAGCACTCTTAACCTCAACAATATGTCTGCTGAAGTCATCTATCTCTCGTATCTAAATCATGAAATAATGCAACGCCAAATAGCATCAGTACGTGGAATGTACTGGTATGTAAATGGGCTAACAGTACAGATAAGACTCAAACAAATCAATAACTCAGTTCAAAACTCAAATCTCTCATACTTCAACTCAAATAAATCATGCACGTTTTATGTTTAAATCATGATTTAGAAAATAAACTTAGTGTTTAAATGTGATACAGTTTAAAAATCATGATATGCTCAACTCAGGTATTGCTCGAAAGTTTCTTTAACTGACATAACTAACACCACCATGATTTTTGGTGATGGACAAAGAATATGGCGTTGTTGCCTCACCCGTCCTTATCTTGCTACAGAAAAGACGCATCAACCTCTACCTCTCTTTCGGATCCTAAGAAAGTGTCCCTCCATGGGGACTTGGGCCACCAGAATTTTCCTGTGCGACCATCCTACGCTGGCTATATAGTTCTGAGGTTACTCTCTTCACCCAACTCAGTGCTCAATACTCCTTCCAAAACTAAATCATGTTCATAAATATTAGCTCTACTCATCTCAGACAAGTCAACTCAGTTCTAAGTAGCTCAACTCAATTTCTCAACAACTCAATAACTCAGGACCATCGTCAATGCAATGCAACTCAAGTCTCTACTCCACGTCATGTAAGACTCTCATGAATTACGATCAAGTGAAATCATATTAGCATTCTCAACATATACGATATGATAGATACTCATTACATGCATATGTAAAGTATTAAAGCATACATGAAGTAAGAAAACGTACTTCTCGTGAACACATTACCTAGTTTGACAGGTTGGGTTCACAATTTCAATTAATCGGCAAGCAAGGAAAAATGCTAAGTTTAGGGTTCATGCATCAATCATGTGAACTACTTCTATAATTCAAGGTGACATTGGTGCAACTCATAATTTAACGTAAATAATTTCAAGAAACTCATTCCTATACAAGAATTTCAAGATTTACGAATCATAAGTTTTAAAGGATGCAATTAATACTCAAAAATCTCAACTCAAGTTAAAGATGGGGCGTGTCGATGAAAAATTCCAACACTTTAGATAGCCTTACATACTTGGTATAGAGTTCGACAATCAGATCCTCAATAATCAGCCTCAATCCGTTGAACCCTAACTCTTTCTCCTCTTCTTCACTCAAGATTTCTACTTAGTTTTAGCGTAAGGGGCTTTGGAATAGGTTTTTGAAACTATTTTTGGCCAAAAATGACTTGTATTGGTCATGGGTTAAGTAAAAAGGAGATGAAAAAGTCTAAAATGCCCCTCAAAAGATTTAAAATTTTGAATGTTGGTGGAATAGGACGGTGGAACAGGTCCGCGACGTGAACCTGTCGCGCACCTATGTATTTCTGAAAATTCAAACCCCCATTGAAAAATTGAAAAAGTGTATAAGTGCGGGTCTGTGACCGAGGAGTGTCGTGTCCCCATCACGCACACTCACTGTCTCAGTTTTCGGATCGAAAAATAATTTTTTGATCCGATTGCTCAAAAATGGAGTCAAGACCACTTCCTCACCCAGTTTTTCGTGCTGATCACATATCCTGTCTCGGATTTTCCATCCGAGCTAGGGAAGATACATTATACATATGATTCCATTCTAGGGGTATTTTGATATTTTTTTTCCGGCTGTTACACACATGATATGGACCCCATAAGTCAACATGAAGTAATTCAAAAATTCTGGTAATATTGTGTGATCTGGATGGAATAGGCAGTCTGGTTTGTTTTTCCATGGGACAAATGTCACAAATGAAGGGTTGTTTGGGTGAGAACTCCACAGGGATGATAGATATACCTTTCATTTTGGTAAAAGGAACATGATCCAGTCTGTAGTGCTATAACAGATCTGAGTTAAATTCATGAGAGAGATGAGAAGTAAAAGTTGTATTTTCTATAGAAACATAGTTATCATTTCCATTACTGTGAGTAGTATTTGTTTAAAAAATAGAGTGAAATGACATGAAGATAAGGAAACATCAGAGGAATGGCATTTTACAGTAGGTAACGAATTACATGAATGAAAGAAATAGTTACATCAAGGACCTATTCCACTATTATGAGAAGAAAAAACACTTATTTTGATCCCTCAAAGTTGTAGATGTGAAGCTCTTGTGCAAACAAGTTGAGCAAAAAAGATAGAGTCCATCTTGCATTTTACCAATCTCCAAAGGCCTCTTCTTTGAAGGATCCTGCAATACACAAGATGAATCAGAAAAGGAGGTAATACACTTAAGACTAATTGTCAAACAACTAACTGAAATCAACTTACCATTTCCATTCTCAGTTACATTCACCCTAAATCCATTGGGTAGGTTTACTAACATAGGCTATGGTAGGATGATGATGCCTGTGAGATGTTTTCTATCAAATGTCATATGATCAAAAACTCCTGAATCTATTATTCATAATTTGGTCTTCGCCTTGAGGAAACCACAAGATAGTTATAAAAGAAGTGCAAGTAATTTTACTTGCAAAGTTCATAGCTCCACTTGCAATCTGACTCTCATTATTTTCTCCTACATTGCTTAGTTGAAAATGTTGCAGCAAATTGAGAAGCTGATTGTATTAGTCCTTAGTCAGTTTGCCTCATATCTCAAAGCTTGAAAGTTAATCTCTAAGGGGTGTATATATCATCTACTCAAAGTTCAGGATTCTCGTACTGAGTCACCATTTCTTTAGTCTGTTCCTGTTGTGAATGTGTTCCTAGAAGTCTTTTCTGAGGATCTTCCCAGAGTCCCTTCGGATAGGGAGATAGACTTTAGGATAGACACTCTTCTAGATATTCAGCCTATATTTATCCCTCCACACCGAATGGCTCCTTCGGGGCTAAAAGAGTTAAAGTTACAGTTGAAAGATCTCTTAGATAAGGGTTTCATTAGACCAAGTGTCTCACCTTGGGGTGCTCCAATTCTTTTCATGCATAAGAAGCATTGTTCTCTTCGAATGTGCATAGATTACCATCAGTTGAACAAGATCACCATTAAGAACAAATATCCTATTCCTAGAATTGATGACTTATTCGATCAGCTTCAGGGTGCTACCTGTTTTTCCAAGATAGATCTTAGATCTGGGTATCATTAGCTTAAAGTTAGAGAGAAAGACATTTCTAAGACAACTTTCAGAACCCGATATGGTCATTATGGTTTTTTGATCATGTCCTTCGGGCTAACAAATGCACCAGCAGCTTTCATAGATCTTATGAACAGGGTGTTAAGACCATACCTAGATATGTTCGTTATTGTGTTCATAGATGATATCCTGATTTACTCCCGTAATAAGGAGGAACATGCAGACCATCTTAGAGTTATCCTTCATACCTTTAAGGATCAATAACTATATGCTAGATTTTCTAAGTGCGAGTTCTAGTTGGAGTCTGTGGCATTCCTGGAGCACATTGTATCTGGTGAGGGTATCCAAGTTGATTCCCAAAAGATTGAGGTAGTAAAGAATTGGCCAATGCCCACAACTCCCACAGAGATAAGGAGTTTCTTGGGCTTGGCAGGGTACTACAGATGGTTTGTAGAGGGGTTTCTTCTATCTCAACTCCCTTGACTAAGCTAACTCAGAAGAAGACTAAGTTCGAGTGGTCATAAGCTTGTGAGAAGAGTTTCCAAGAGTTGAAGACTAGATTAACTACAGCTCCAGTCTTATCCCTACTAGATGGAGTTGATGATTTCGTGGTTTATTGTGGTGCTTCCAGAATTGGCTTGGGTTGTTTATTAATGCAGAGAGGCAAAGTAATAGCATATGCCTCCAGAAAGCTTAAGATTCATGAAAAGAATTACCTAATTCATGATCTTGAGCTTGTTGCTGTGGTGTTCTCTGAAGATCTGGAGACACTATCTATATGATGGACATGTGGATATATTCACAGACCACTAGAGTTTGCAGTATGTGATTGGCCAGAAAGAGCTGAATTTGAGACAGAGGAGATGGTTGGAGTTACAAAAAAATTATGATATAAGTATCCTCTATCATCCAGGTAAAGCTAATGTGGTTACTGATGCTCTTAGCACGGTGAACATGGGGAGCACAACCCATGTTAAGGATGAAAAGAAAGAGTTAGCTAAGGAGGTTCACAGACTAGTCCGTTTGGGGGTGCAGATTGAAGATTCTGACGAAGGTGGGGCCATTGTCAGCAATGGTTCGGAGTTATCTTTGGTGGCGAAAGTGAAGGAAAATTAAGACAAGGATCCCATCCTCCTCCAATTGAAGGAACATGTTTAGAAACAGAAAGTATTAGTGTTCTCAAAAGGGGGAGATGGTGTCCTGAGGCACCAAGGCAGGTTGTACGTGCCAAATGTTGATGGTCTTAGAGATAGAATCTTGGTTGAGGCTCATAATTGCCAGATACTCTATCCACCCTAGTGCAACAAATATGTATAGGGATTTTCGAGAAGTCTATTAGTGGGGTGGTATGAAGAAAGACATTGCAGAGTTCATGTCTAGATTCCCAAATTGCCAGCAAGTTAAGGTTGAACACAAAAAGCCTTGTAGTGTAGCCCAAATCATAGAGATTCTGAAATGGAAATGGGAGATGATCAATATGGACTTTGTAACAAGCTTACCTCGATCCCGTAGATAGCATGATTCAATATGGATCATAGTAGATAGAATGACCAAGTCAGCTCACTTCCAACTTGTCAAGATGACTGATACAGCTGGATTATGCCAGCTTTATCTCAAGGAGATTGTTAGGCTGCATGGGGTCCCTATATCCATTATTCTAGACAGAGGAGCTCAGTTTACAACATAGTTTTGGAAGTCCTTTCAGAAGGGGCTTGGTATGAAAGTGAATCTTAGTACAACTTTCCATCCACAGACAGACGGGAAAGCAGAACGGACTATACAGACCTTGGAAGATATGTTGAGAGCATGCGTGATAGACTTTAAAGGTAAGTGGGATGATCATTTACTTTTGATTGAGTTCTTTTATAATAATAACTTTCAGTCCAGCATACAGATGGCACCATATGAGGCTCTTTATGGTAGAAGGTGCAGATCACCCATAGGGTGGTTTGAAGTTGGTAAGGCAGGATTGATAGGACCTGATCTAGTTCATCAGGCTATGGAAAAAGTGAAGGTGATCCAGGAGAGGCTCGAGACAGCTCAAAGCCGACAAAAGTCTTACATAGATGTTAGAAGGAGAGACTTGGAGTTTGAGGTAGGCGATTGGGTGTACTTGAAGGTATCTCCAATGAAGGGAGTTATGAGATTCGAGAAGAAGGGGAAGCTCAGCCATGATCTATTGGGCATTATCAGATCCTAAGAAGAGTGGGTAGTGTTGCTTACGAGTTAGAGTTATCTGGAGAGTTCAGTGTTATACATCCGGTGTTTCATATATTCATGCTTAAGAAATGCTTGGGAGATCCCTCTCTTGCTATCCCGGTTTAAAGTGTTGGGATTAAGGACAACTTTTCTTATGAAGAGATTCCGATGCAAATATTAGACCAGCAGGTTCGTAAATTGAGGACCAAGAAGATTGCTTCAGTGAAGGTTTTGTGGAGGAACCAATTTGTGAAGGAAGCCACATGGGAGACCAAGGAAGATATGAAGGCCAAGTATGCACACTTGTTCGTTGGCCTAAATGAGGATCTTGAAGGTAAACTTTCGTATTGCCACCTTGAACATTTATGTTTATTAAATTAGAAAATCTTGTGGTTTGAGCTAGTTTTGTTCGCATCGTTATCATTCGAGGATGAATGATCCCAAGGGGAGATATTGTAACACCTCATGAAATGATGAAAATAACCCTAGAATTGACCTTATGCGTAACGTGTCTTCCCTTGCTCTGTTGGTAAATCTGAGACCAGATTTGCGACAAAAAATCGAGTCAAAAAATGATTTCGACTCGGAAAAAACTTAAAAAACGTGATTTTTTTTAAAGAATGCTCAAAACAGTGGGGTTTCCTACACCCCTTCCACGTCTCGGAGTCGATGCGGAACCACACTTTGATTTTTTCTGAAAATTTATTAGAAGTGAGAAATTTGCAAAAAAAAAAGTGATAAAAAGCACTAGTGTGTGTCACGCACTAGTGCAGGAAGGAAGTAGTTTTCATTTTTTAAAAGGGAAGGGTTAATTTTGACTTTTTCACATCTCATATCCTAAACTGAAGTCATTTGTAAGTCGAATTAAGTCCAAAATGTATTTTATTTAGTCACATTCATACGCTCAAGCAGACCTTCTCAAGAACCAACCCTCAGGAAATTCAAGAAATGGTTGTAGGACTTAGATTTTCCTTTCAATTCCTTAAGGACTAATTGCAAGGCATGTAAGGCCACCCGAAAACTATTTTATTTTGAGAACACTTTAGAAAGCATGTGATACTTTTCATCCAACAAGTTTCAAGCCTTAGTTGAAATTGAGTTTACGTAAATCCTGTAAAGTCTAGTAAAATTTCTTACATATGTTTAGATTCTTAATAAAGAATGATGGTTCTTGATCCTTTAATGATTATTTAGTGTATTGACTTCAAGATTTAAAGCTATACATGATTTCTTGTGCATTTTATATGGGTTTTATGAATATCCATAAAGTTATAGTCAAGATCAGTTAAAGAATTCTTTTCTTGAATCATTCTTGTCCTTTAACTGAGAAAACTGTTTGTTAAGGAATATTTGAGAAGATAATAGATTTCAGTCAAGTAAAAGATTTTGGTGAAGAAACTAAGAAAAGTTAAACCTGGGCTACGTCCCTGAAAGATAAGATTTCAAGAATTCATTCTTTAAAAGTTATGAGCTATATAAGAACATTTTGGGAGTAGTATTGAGCATCGATTTGGGTGAGAGTAGAATAAATTACTCAAGCTCATAAACTATATAGCCAGCGTAGGATAGGATTGTACTATAGTACCTTCCTCATTAGCCACTGAGATAGCCCAATTTTGGATGGATCCACTCCCCTAGTTATTCGTCCCCTACCCCGGCAAAGTACGGGATGGCTCTGACAGCGTGGACAAAACGTTGTATCACCATGAAGCTCATAGTGGTGGTTGTCGGTTAGAGAAACTCCCCAAGCTAAGAAACTAAGTTTTTCTTATCAGTTTTCAGCATGTTATTTTTAGCATACCAGTATTTATGATTATTACTATTTAATTATGAATTATGTTTATGTCTTTTAAGAAGCATTATGATATACTGTTAAATGTTTTGGCCATCTTACATACCGTACATACCACGTACTAATGTCCTTAAGACCTGCATCATTTTATGATGTAGAAGCAGGTGATCGAGTTCCTCAGCTGTCGCTCCGTTCAAAACTTGATAACTTGCAGACAGTGGTGAGGCCTCTTTTCAGTCCGAGGCTCTTTGGTTCATGTTATGTTATTTTAATTTTATTTCAGTTCTAGTTACTTGGGGACTGTCTCAGTAGCCTTTTCAGACAATTTTAATAGAGGTTCCATAGACCATGTGTTAGTATTTCAATTTCTAGTTCATTAAGATATTACTTGAAATTTTTTATATTCAGCTTATGCAGGCAGTTTTAGATCATCCTATTGCTTTTATGACTTTTTTCATTATTATGAGTCTTTCGCTGAGTAAGTATCCAGGCCAACTGGTTTACTTGAGATCAGAAATGATTTTCGACTGCCGGCTACGTCTAGGGTGTAGGCTCAGGACGTGACAGTTGGGCTTCAGTACCAAAAACATTTACTGTTATGCCCTTTTCCTTAGCTAACTTGTGAAACTGATCATGTCCTGCATCATAGTTGGATGAAGATCTCTGACCTTGAGCATTGCTTTGTCTGCTTTGTGGATAGCCATAGATAGTTAAAGCACTTATCTTTGGTATGTCCTTACTTCTTGCCATATTCACATAAAGGTCGTAATCTCCCATTGTTGTTAGAGGAATAGTTGGTCTTAAATTGTTGTTGTTTTCCACCTGATAGTCCTAGTGTACTAGCAAGCATAGAGGAATTCATTGAGCTTGCTTCTGCAAATATTTGACCACTTGTCTTGAATTCCCTTTGTTTTTCTTCCTGAACCAGTAAGGCAAATGTCTGAGCCATAGAAGGTGATGGAGTCATCATTGATATGCTCTCTCTGACCAAAGTGTAGACCTCATTAAGACCCATGAGAAAGTGAAAAAGTCTTCTATACTATTCTTTCTTGTGCATGCTCTCTTTTCCTCCACAGCTACAAGCACAACTACATTGGCTCTTGACACTTAAACTACTCAACTCTTTCCATAACTTCTTCATTCTAGTGTAGTACATAGTTATATCTAGCACATCTTGGCTCAAATCATTAATTTCCTTCTGAACTTGATACAACTTGGCTCCATATATTAGTTTGATCATAACATTCCTCTAACTCCTACCATAGTTCTAAGGAGTCACAGACATACTCCACACTGTCTATAATTTCGTTTCCAAGAGAGTTTAGCATCCAGGATGTGACCATATTGTCACATCTTTCCCACTGTCGATATTGAGGTGAATTACTAGCTGGTCTTTTACACTCTCCATTAATAAATCCTAAATTATTCTTCACAGATAGAGATTTCATTATGCCTCTACTCCATGACGTATATCATACTTCTTCGAACATTGTTGGAACAGTAAAACGCTTGGATTATCAGATGGATGAGTGTAAAGAGAACTACTTATATCCATAACATTGTTTCCTATAGAATTGGACACATGATCTGTAATTTCCACCATGATTGACTAGCTGATGAATCTGAGACTATTCTGTGGATTGAGATTTGAAAAAGACTAAATAATCCAGTGAGAGAAATTTGGCTCTGATACCATGTAGAAATGAACACTGATTCAATGTCCAGAGAATAGAGATCAGCTGTGGAGAATTGTCCATAGCTCAATGTAGAAAAAATCTAATTGTATTGAATGAAGATGTAAAGTGTCTGTATACATTGATCTTCATCTATTTATAGAGCAAGTAAACAAACTTCAACAACCTTCTAATAACTTCTAATTAATCACATGTGCACAGTAACTAATCTTTAACTAACTCTGACTAGTCAACTAACCCTTATGCAACTGATATATACATCAACTGATAATTAGTCTCAACAACTCAAAAAAGATAATAAAATAAAAATTCACAAGATTTTTCAAAAGATCGAAAAATTAAATTACATTTTATCAAAAGATAATTTACAATAACTTTTTTTGTTGGCTGCAAAAAGAAAGAACTTGAATAATGTAATAGTATATTTCATATAGAAAAATATAGAAAAAATTGAAAGGATATACATTTTAAGAGTTTATATTACGAATTATGTCAACCCTAAAGAATATTTATAGATTTAGTTTTTGTTAGACCCCGTAATTAACTAAATGGAGGTCAATTGCTCTTTCGGAAAAATTATTGTGATCGAGGTATATTTTAAA
>JAOTQR010035073.1:0-15817 GCA_025774065.1 Solanum ossicruentum | reverse complement strand
ATACGATTGATGTTGAGATAATGCAATGAGCTTATATTCATGATGAATTCTATGTAAAGTGTTACATTAGACCATGCCCAATCCAAGAGGTCTAAGAACCTAGATAACCGATATGGGGGTTTGTACTAATCAACCGAGTGAAGCGTTAGTACTTCACCACCTAAGTGTTAGGGAAACATCATTACCAACCAAGATGGGGGTTCATAATCATCAACCAAGGAAAGGATTAGTACTTCTCCACCTAGGTGATGGGGTGACATTATCACCAACCGAGGGAAGGGTTAGTACTTATATACCTAGGTGATAGGGTGACATTATCACCAACTAAGTGAAGGGTTAGTACTACGCCACCTATGTAATGGAGCAGCATCATCACTAACCTCAACAGTTTTGTACCTTGGAAATCTAGCTTGGTCTATTCTTCACATATGATACCTTATATGAGCATGAGTTATTTAAGTATGATTTACTCTAGCATTGTTTATAATGACATCTTGCTATAATATGCCTATTACCTATTGCAATGTATTTTGGAACATGATGTCCATTTCTTGTTGCATTGTATCCCACATACTTAGTACATTCAAACATAATAATGCATACTATTGCCTACATGATATCACCATGTAGGAACCGGTGCTCAAGTTGATCATCCTCCTCCTCCATGTGGCTAGATCGGTCCTACTTAAAGCTAGTTGGTGAGTTCTCCACTCCGGGGACCTTAGTCTATGTTTCTACTATCTATCTATTAAGACGCTTTCTTATATTCTATTGACTGTGAGGGTGATCCCGATAGCTTTGTCTTAGCCCCCACTCTATCCATGTATTTAGAAGTTTTTGTTGGATAAGTTATGTATTTATTTTATGAGCTTGACTCTTGCCTCTTGATTATGATGTTTAAGCAAGCTTTCCCTTAGCCCCATTTCCCCTTTACCTTACTTTATGTCTTTTATATGCTTCCACGATCGATGATGTGTAATGACAAGTGAAGAGGCTTGATTGGGGTCCCTCCGAGTTCCCCATTCACCGTGCCATGTTTAGCCCCTAGACTTAGGTCTTAACAAACTTAGTATTAGAGCACTAGGTTGATAGATCCTCGGAGTCCAACACACCACATCGATTAGAGTCCTATTCATGGTTGTGAAGCGCGCCATGACTATGAATCGAAGGCTATGAGGCATTTTGGGAAATGTTTCCCTTCTTCATGTTCTAAGTCATGCTATAGAGTTGTGCTAAGTATTTCCCCCCTAACAATTGTTATTTTCTATGCAAGATTATGCCAAATACTAGAGGAAGATGGGCCTAAACTCTCGAGGAAAATGTGCCCAAACTTCCCAGGATGCTCTTACTATGCTTGCCCAAGTGGTGGCCAACCAAGTCACAAGGGGCCCAAGCCCCTCATGCTAATACCTTGGGAGTTAGAGTAAGAGACTTCATAAGGATGAATCCGCCAGTGTTCCATGGGTCAAAGGTGGATGAAGATCCACAAGAGTTCATTGATGAGGTCTACAAAATTTTGAATATCATGTGTGTTGGGCTGAATGAAAAGGTGGAGTTGGCGGTGTACCAACTCAAAAGGGTAGCCCAAATTTTGTATGATCAATAGAATGGTAAGAAAGTTAATGGTTATGTGGTGCTTTGGAAGGAATTCAAATTGGCCTTTCTTAATTGGTTCTTCCCTCTTGAGCTTAAGGAAGCAAAGTTGATAGAGTTTATGAACTTGAAACAAGGTGCTATGAGTGTGAGGGAGTACACGCTCAAATTTAATCAACTTTCAAAGTATGCTCCTCACTTGGTGGCTTATCCTAGGTCAAGGATGAATAAATTTATGATGGGGGTCTCCAAAAGTGAGAAATGCCAGTTCGACTTGCTTATTGGTGAATTGGACTTGTCTCGGTTGATGATATGTGCCGACACAATGGAGGAAGAAAAGTTGAGAAAGAGGAGGGGTCATGAGGCGAAAAGGGCCCATTTTGAGGGCAAGTTCCAAAAGGGTGTTAGACTTCATCAAAGCCAAAGGCCTCCTCATGCTACTAATAAGGAGTTTGCCAATGACTTTCCTAGACCTCAAGGTATTGGTGGTATGGTTCCTAATCATGTGTGTCCTAGATGTGGGAAGAGTCATAATGGCCCATGTTTGAAGGGTTGTAATGCATAAGTTGGTTGTGGGGAGCTTGGTCACAAGAAGATACATTGTCTAAGAAATAGTTGTAAGGTTCGGGGTGAAAATATGGTTCCATTGGGTAGAGGTGGTCCTCAAGGTGGTGCCCCAAGGCACAACCGATTTTATGCTCTACATGGGAGGCAAGGGGCTGGTGAGGTCCCCGATTTTGTTTCTGGTATGTTGAAAATCTTTGACTTGATGTATATGCTTTGATTGATCCGGGTGCCACCGTTTTCTTTGTTACCCCCTTTGTTTCTAAAAAGTTCCATATTGAGTCGGAGTTGTTGCATGAGTCATATGAGGTGTCTACTACTATTGGTTCATCTATTGTTGCTAGTAGGATATATAGAAATTCCCCGGTTTTCATCTTGCATAAAATCTTACTTTGTGATTTTGTTGAATTAGATATGGTTGATTTTGATGTTATTTTTGGGATAGATTGGTTGCATGTATGGTATACTTCCATTGATTGTAGAACCTATAGGGTCAAGTTTTGATTCCCAAATGAACTCATCCTTGAGTGGAAAAGTCATGATGGGGTGGTGAGGGGTAGGTTCATCTCATGCATGAAAGCCCATAGGTTAACTTCCAAAAGGTGTTTGTATCATCTTGTGAGGGTAAAGGATGTGGAGTCCAAAGTCCCTTCCATTGAGTCAGTTCTGATGGTAAATAAGTTTCTTGATATCTTCCCAAATTACCTTCTCGGTGTCCCTCCTAAAAGGTCGATAGATTTTGGCATAGATCTCCTTCCCGACGCTCAACCTATCTCTATTCCTCCTTACCGTATAACCCCAGTAAAGTTGAAGGAGTTAAAGGAACAATTTAAAGATTTGTTAGAGAAGTGATTTATTAGTCCTAGCCAACCACCTTGTGGTGCACCGGTGTTGTTTGTAAAGAAGAAAGATGGGTCACTTAGAATGTGCATTGACTACCAGCAACTCAATAGGGTCGCTATAAAGAATAGGTATCCTCTTCCAAGAATTGATGATTTCTTTGACCAATTTCAAGGGGCTAGCTTTTTCTCTAAGATTGATCTTTGGTCTGGGTACAATCAATTGAGAGTGAGGGAGTTTGATATCCCCAAGAAGGCCTTCCAGCCTAGATATAGGCATTATGAATTTGTGATGATGTCCTTTGGGTTGACTAATACACCGTCTATCTTCATGGACCTAATGAATTGGGTCTTTGAACCCTACCTTGATTCCTTTGTTGTGGTCTTCATTGATGTTATTTTGATTTATTCACATAGTAGGGAAGAGCATATGAGTCATTTGAGGGTTGTGTTGCAAAGACTAAGGGAGGAGAGATTGTATGCTAAATATGACAAGTGAGAGTTTTGGTTGGGGGAGGTTGCATTCTTGGGTTATCTGGTGTCGGTGGATGGCATTAAAGTGAATCCTAAGAAAACTGATGTGATTAGGAATTAGCCTAGACCATTTACCCTATCGGATATTAGGAGTTTCTTGGGCCTTGCAGATTGCTATTGAAGGTTTGTGAATGGGTGCTCCTCCATTGCTTCTCCTATGATAAAATTGTCTCAAAAGAAGGTTAAGTTTATGTGGGCCAATGATTGTGAGAAAAGCTTCCAAACATTGAAAGATAGACTTGTGTCTGCACCTATATTGTCGCTAGCGGATGGGCTTGAGGGTTCTATTATGTATTGTGATACATCTAGAGTTGGCTTGGGTTGTGTACTAATGCAAAATGGTAAGGTCATAGCCTATGCTTCTAGGCAACTCAAAGTGCATGAAAGAACTACCCTACCACTAATCTTGAATTAGCCACACTAGTGTTTTCATTAAAGATTTTCCATCATTGTTTGTATAGGGTGCATGCTGATGTCATCACTGATCATAAGATCCTATAATATGTCTTCACTCATAAAGATCTCAACTTGAGACAGAGAAGGTGGCTATAACTCCTTAAGGACTATGACATGAGTGTGCATTACCATCCCAGTAAGGCGAATGTAGTGGTGGATGCTTTGAGTCGGGTGTCCATTGGTGTCCTAGCTCCTGTGGATGGTGCTGATAGGGAGATGACAAGAGAGGTGTTTAGATTGGCTAGATTGGGGAAATGTTGGAAGATGTGGGTAATGGTATTGTTGTTGTTGATGGTTCTTCCTCTTTGGTTGATGAGGTGATAGCAAAACAAGATCTAGACTCCTCCTTGCTTGAATAGAAAGCCTTGGTGAAAGAGGGAAAATAGAAGTTTTCTCCCAAGGAGGAGATGGGGCCCTTAGATACTAAGGTAGGTTGTCTGTGCCATGTGTTGATGGTTTGAGGTAGAGAATTCTTGATAAGGCCTATAATTCTCCTTATTCTATCCACCCTGGTTCCAACAACATGCATAGAGACTTGAGAGATGTGTATTGGTGGGGAGACATGAAGAGGGACATTGCTAAATTTGTTTCTGGTTGCCATAGTTGTCAACAAGTCAAAGCCGAACATCAAAGGACGAGTGGCCTAATCGAAGACATAAAGATTCCTACTTGGAATTGGAAGGTGATTAATATGGATTTTGTGATTGGGTTGCCCAAGACTAGAAGAGGTTTTGATTCCATATGGGTGGTGGTTGATAGGATGATGAAGTCCGCTCACTTTCTACTGGTCAAGACTACATATGGGGCTGAAGAGTATGCAAGGTTGTACATCCAAAAGTTAGTAAGGTTACATGGGGTTCCTTTATACATTATATCGGATCGTAGTGCACAATTTACTTCATGCTTTTGGAAGTCTTTTTAAAGGGGTCTTAGTACCAAAGTTCACCTTAGTATGGCCTTCCACCCTCAAATGGATGGCCAAGCCAAAAGGACAATTCAACCACTTGAGGATATGCTTAGGGATTGTTTCTTAGAGCTTAAGGGTAGTTGGGATAACCATCTTCAATTGATTGAGTTAGCCTATAACAATAGCTATCACTCTAGCATCAGTATGAATCCTTTTGAGGCTCTTTATGGGAGACGTTGTAGATCACCCGGTGGTTAGTTTGAAGTGGGAGAGGTGGATTTATTGGGCCGAATATGGTTATGGAGGCTCTTGAGAAGTTTAATATGATTATGGAAAGGTTGATAATAGCTCAAAGTCATCAAAAATCCTATGTCGATGTAAGGAGGAAAGACCTAGAGTTCCAAGTGGGCGATTGGCTCTATTTGAAGGTTTCTCCAATAAAATATGTGTTCCATTTTAGTAAAAAGGGGAAGCTGATCCCAAGGTATGTTAGTTTTTATGAGGTGATAAAGAGGGTTTGTTAGGTAGCTTATGAGTTTAAGTTGCCTAGTGAAATGAATTTGGTTCTTCCGATATTCCATGTGTCTATGTAGAGAAAATGTATTAGTAATCTTAATGCCATTGTACCTCTTGATATTGTGTGTATTGTGGAGGATAACTTACCTATTAGGAGGTTCCAGTTCAGATTTTAGATAAGGAAGTAAAGAGATTGAGGAACAAAGAGGTGGCATCCTTTAAGGTTCCTTGGAGTAACCAACAAGTTGAAAGTGCTACATGGGAGGCCAAAGCGGATATGTAAAAGTGGTATCCTTATCTTTTCCACTCTACTCAAGCCTAAGGTACTAGTCCTAAGTCCCATATGTGATATCATGTCTTACACTTCAGCCCTATGTCATTGATATGCATTTATGTCTAAGTTGGTGAACTTATGATGATTTTACACTTATGTTGAGAATTTGAAAATGGTGTTACATGTTATGTTACATTTGTGTTGGGGATGATTTTATCATGATCACTCTTATCTTGTACATCTCTTTTACATTCATAGATGAATGTTCACAAGCGGGAGATATTGTAATGACCCCAAAAAGTGCCCAAAACGTGCCTCGGAATGCCTAGAATTTTAATTTCTCCAAAGCTAAGGTATATGGTGTTGAAACATTGGGTCCTTTCACCCATGATGCCTAGGCGTCTTATTTTACTAATATTGCATGATTTGAAGTTAATTTTACATATGGGTCTTATATGTCGAGAAATTTACTATATAGTGATTTTAGTTCATGAAAGTATGGTTGTTTAGCATGTTTTAAGCTCCAAATCTTGGATCCAATGTTGGATTTGACGAGGGATTTTGATGTGAATTTCGTAGGAGTGTTGAAAGGTATTAATTGATGGTTTTACAATAGATTTTCTTTCATGGTTTCATCTCTAAATTGAATGGTCTTTAACCCCCATTACACCCCTCTCCCGCCCTCCCAAGTGATTGATAAAATGTCCGGCTAGGGTTTCGTGGGGAAGTGAAGGTCCAAAGAATGAGATATGGTATAATTGATGTTATGATAATGAAATAGTCTTATATTCATGATGAATTCTATATAAAATGTTGCATTAGACCATGCCCAATCTGGGGAGTCTAAGAACCCAGATAACTGAGATGTGGGTTTGTACTCATTAACCGAGTGAAGGGTTAGTACTTCACCACCTAAGTGATGGGACGACATCATCACTAACTGAGATGGGGGTTAGTATTCATCAACTGAGGGAAGGGTTAGTACTTCTCTACCTAGGTAATGGTGCGGCATTATCACCAACCGAGGGAAGGGTTAGTACTTCTCCACCTAGGTGATGGGGTGGCATTATCACAAACCGAGCGAAGGGTTAGTACTTCACCACCCAAGTGATGGGTGGCATCATCACTAACCTCAAGGGGTTTATACTGTGGAAATCTAGCTTGGTCTATTCTTCACATATGATACCTTATATGACCATAAGTTATAAGTATGATTTACTCTAGCATTGTTCACACATGCCATCTTGCTATAATATGCCCATTGCCTATTGCTGTACATTTTGGAACATGATGTCTATTTCTTGTTGCATTGCATCCCACATACTTAGTACATTCAAACGTACTAAAGCATGCTCTTTCCTATATGATATCACCATGTAGGAACCAGTGCTCAAGTTGATCATTCTCCTCCTCCACATTGCTAGATCGGTCCTACTCAAAGCTAGTTAGTGAGTCCTCCACTCTGGGGACCTTAGTCTATGTTGCTATTATCTATGTATTAAGATACTTTTTTATGTTTTATTGACTATGAGGGTGAGTCTGGTAGCTTTGTCTTGGCCCCCGCTCTATCCATGTATTTAGTGGTGGTTGTTAGACAAGTTATGTATTTATTTTATGAGCTTGACTCTTGCCTCTTGATTATGATGTTTAAGCAAGCTTTACCTTATCCCCATTGCCCCTTTATCACACTTTATGTCTTTATATGCTACTGTGACCAATGATGTGCAATGACAAGTGAAGAGGCTTAATTGGGGTCCCTTTAGTTTCTCCATTCGCCGTGTCATGTCTAGGCCCTAAACTTGGGTTGTGACAACCCATTTCCTACTCAATATTTCCTATAATCACAAATATGAAGTCAGATTTTTCATATCATGCACGGATTTTGAGATTTATACAAATTATGATCAATGGGCATTTTTGAGTCATATTTTCTAAAACTTTTTTAGGCATTTCAATATCTCTCACTTGGGAACATTCATCCCCGAATGCCAAAGAAGTGTACATAAGAAGAGTAAATCATGAAGAAATCAACCCCAACAAAAATGCAATAATGCACTTAAACACTATTTTCAAAAAATCTCAACATAAATATCAAAATCACCATAAACTTGCCAACATAAACATGAATACATGCAAATGACATAAGGTCTAAAACGTAAGTCTTGAAATCATATTAGGGACTTAAAGCAGTACCTTAGGCTTGACTAGAATGGAAAAGATAGGAAAATCGCTTTTGCATGTCCGCCTTGGCTTTCCATGTGACACTTTCAACTTGTTGATTCCTGCAAAGGACCTTGACAGAAGCTACATCCTTGTTCGTCAACCCCTTCACGTGTCTATCAAAACTTTCTACCGGAACCTCTTCATAAGTCAAATTTTCTTCAACAACATCCACAACATCAAAAGGCACAATACAACTTTGATCACACACACTTCCTCAACATAGACACATGGAAGACCGGATGAACCATATTTATTTCATTGGAAAACACCAACTCATAGGCCACCTTACCAATCCTCCTCAACACTCTATAAGGACGCATAAATTTTGGACTCAATTTACCCTTTTTAGCAAAACGAACCACACCCTTCATGGGTGAGTCCTTCAAATAGACCCAATCACCAACCTTAAATTCGAGATCCCTCCTTCTCACATTGGCATAGTACTTTTTAAGACTTTGGGCTGCTTTTAACCTTTTCCTTATTAACTTACCTTCTCCATGGCCTCCATAACCAGATCCAGGCCCAACAAAGCAATCAACCCTACCTTAAACCACCCAACCAGGGACCTACAACATCTACCATAGAGAGCCTCAAAAGGAGTCATACCAATGCTTGAATGACAGCTATTGTTGTAAGCAAACTCAGTGAGTGGAAGATGATTATCCCAACTACCCTTAAACTCCAAAACACAAGCTCTAAGCATATCCTCAAGAGTTTGTATAATTCTTTTGGCTTGGACGGATGGTGAAAGATCATACTAAGTTTTACTTCGGTACCAAGACCTTTTTGGAAGGACCTCCAAAAGTGAGAATTGAATTGAGAACCACAATCCAAAATGATAGATAAAGGCACACCATGCAATATAACCAATTCATGAACGTACAACTTAGCATAATCTTCAGCACCATAAGTAGTATTAACTGGTAGAAAATGAACATACTTTCTCATTCTATCAACAATAACCCAAATCGAATGAAAATGCTTCCAAGTCTTAGGCAACCCAACCATGAAATCCATGCTAATCTACTCCTACTTCCAAGTCTTAGGCAACCCAACCACGAAATCCATGTTAATCTACTCCTACTTCCAAGTAGGAATCTCTATGTCTTCGGCTAGGACACTTGGCCTTTGATGTTCTGCTTTGACCTGTTGTCAATTATAGCAACCGAATACAAACTTAGCGATATCCGTCCTCATGCCACTTCCCCAACATACTTCCCTAAAATCCCTATATATCTTTGTTTAACCGAGGTGTATATAATTGGAAGAATTATGAGTCTCATCAGGAATCTTCTTTCTTAAGTCATCAACACTAGGCACACACAACCTACCTTGGTACCTAAGGGCACCATCTCTCCCTTAGGAGAAAACCTCCACCTTTCCATCTCTCACTAAGGCCTTTAACTCTAACAAGGTAGAGTCAAGATCTCGCTTTGCCTTCACCTCCTCAATCAATGAAGATTTAGAAGCATCAACCACCACTACTCCACCATTATCAACCTCCTCCAACCTAATTCCAATCTATCCAATCGATGAACCTCTCTAGCTACCTCTTAGCCACCACCATCAACATGTGCTAGGCTACTTATAGACACACCTACTTAAAGTATCAGTCACCATATTTTCCTTACTGGTGTGATCATGCACACTCATATCCTAATCCTTAGGAAGTTCTGACCACCTTTGTTGTCTCAAGTTGTGATTTTTTGGGTGCACACATACTAAACACTCTTATGATCGGTAAACACATCAACATGCACCCCATAAAAGTTTGACGCTAAATTTTCAAAGAAAGTACCACGACAGCCAATTCAAGATCATGGATAGGATAATTCTTTTCATATACCTTAAGTTGGCTAGATGCATAAGCTATTACCTAACCATATTGCTTCAAAAAGCAACCAAAACCAATTTTTGAGGCATCACAATACACAACAAACCCTTCCAAACCTTCTCGTTGAGACAAGCTAGGAGCGAAGACAAGCTTATCCTTCAAAGTTTGGAAACTTCTTTCACACTCATCGGTCCACACAAATTTCGCCTTCTTTTGGATCAACTTAGTCATGGGAGAAGTAATAGAAGAGATCCCATTCACAAACCTCCGGTAGTAACCCTCTAAGCCCAAGAAACTTCTAATTTCCAATAGAGCCAAAGGAATAGGCCAATTTCTAATCACTTCCTCTTTTTAGGGTCCACCTTAATGCCATCACCCAATACCATATGACCTAAAAAGACAACCTCTTTCAACCAAAACTCACTTTTCAACCTCTTTCAACCAAGACTCACTTTTCTCATAATTTGCGTACAACTTCTCCTCTCGCAAGATTTGTAACACTACACTCAAGTGAGCCACTTGCTCCTCCTAACTATAAGAATAGATCAAAATATCATTGATAAAAACCACCACAAACAAATCAAGGTAGATTTAAAGACCCTATTTATAAGAACAATGAAGATAGTCAGTGCATTGATCAACCCAAAAGACATAACCACAAACTCATAGTGCTCATACCTAGTCAGGAAGGCCTTATTGGGAATGTCACACTCCCTCACATTCACTTGGTGATACCCGGACCGAAGATAAATCCTAGAGAAGTGACAAGCCCTTTGAAGTTGGTCAAAAAGATCATCAATCCTTTGTATAGGGCACTTAATCTTGACGATCACTCTATTAAGTTGTTGGTAATTAATACACATTCTAAAAGAACCATCCTTCTTCTTCACAAACAAGACTGGTGCACCCCAAGGTGAGTGACTAAGCCTAATAAAACCATTATCCAACAATTCCCTCAATTGCTCCTTTAACTTCTTCAACTCCGTCAGGGCCATACGGTATGGGCAAATAGAAATGGGTTGGGTATCGGCAAGGAGGTCTATGCCAAAATCTATGTCACGACCCAAGCCTAGGGCCTAGATGTGACACGACGTATGGGGAACCCAAAGGGACCCCAAGCAAGACTCATAAAGCATCATTACACATCTTTGGTCGCGGAAGCAATAAATCAAGCATCAACCATATAAGAATGGGGAAATCGGGGCTAAGGGAAAAGTTTGCACAATATCATGGTCAAAAGACAAGAGTTAAATTTATATCATCAATACATATCATGTCCAACAAATACCTCTAATTCATAGATAAGAGTAGGGGCCAAGACAAAGTAACTGAATCACCCTCATAGTCAAAATAAACAATAAAGATAAATGTCTTAATACATAATAAAAGAAACATAGATTACGTCCCCGAAATGAAGGACTCACCAAATAGCTTGAATAGCACCAAACTAGCCACGTGGAGGAGGATGATAAACTTGGGCACCGGTTCCAACATAGTGACATCATATAGGCACAGAGTATGCATTAATATGATTGAATGTACTAAGTATGTAGGATGCAATGCAACAATAGATAGGCATCATACTCAAAATGCATAGTATTAATCAATAGGCATAATATACAATATGACATGTATGATCAATGCTTAAGTAAAACATGCTTAAGTAACTCATGCTCATATAGGATATCATATGTGTAGAAGAGACCAAGCTAGCTATTCAAGGTATAAACCCCTTGGTGGTTGTGTGGTATAAACCCCTCACATGATTGATGGTAGTCACACCTTACCAACACCTTGACGAAGTATAAACCCCTCGTATGCTTGATGAGTATAAACCCCCAACATGGTTACCCGGGCTCTTGTCCCCCCTAGATCAGGTATGGTCTAATGCAACACTTTATATAGAGTATATTATATACATATGCTCATATAGTCATCATATAGTTATTCATATCATATCTCATGCTTTGGATCTTCAACTACTCAAGAAACCACTTCGAACATTTCATCAAACACTTAGAGGGTGTGAAATGGCAAGATAAAACCATGAAATATAGAGATGAAATCATGCAAGAAAAATTCATTGTAAAACTATCATTCAACCCTTGCAACACCCTCATGCTATATATATCAAATCCCCTCATCAAATCTTACAATAGATCCAAGATTTATAGCTCAAAAACATAGCAAAATAGTCACCACATTACATAGCTTTAACATAACTCATTGACATATTCACACTAGTAAACCCATTTGTAAAATCGACTTTAAATCATGCAAATTAAGTAAAAAGGATATTAGGGAACCATGGGTGGAAGAACCCAATGGCTAAAACCTATATAACTTAGCTTTGGAGAAGTTCTTGGTGAAGATGGAGGTGAGAACTTGAAGCTTGGATGAATTCCTCAATATCCGTAAGAGATTTGGACATATGATTTTTGAGTGAGATATTAGTTAAAAGGTTTGAGAGAGTATTTTATCAATACAATAAAAAACGTAAGGGTTTGGGGCCTTGAATAAGCATAAAAACGTCAATCTTGATCATAGAAAGGATGGAAAAAGACCAAAATAACCCTTCCCAAAAAGCAGTCTAATGGTTGTTAACCGTAGGTAGCACTACGACTTGTAAGACCCTTGCCATGACTCCTAGGTTCAATTCTGGAGTCTAGCAATTGCTACGAAGCGACGTACGAGTCGTATCCCGACCTACGACCCGTAACAGTGAGCTCGTAGTGCAACTCTACGCTGGCAATCTTTAGTAAAATGACCATAACGTTTGACTCCGAACTCTAAATGAACTGAAAGTAAGTGCATTGGAAAGCTAACTCAAAGGGCTTTCATTCGACATGTCGCGGGCCACCCAATTCCAAATGTGATAAAAGTAATGCTTGTTTAAAGTTGACCCTTGCATGATCCATCACCCAAAACCCAACTCTTAGGGAATTCTTGAACTCATTTAGGTACCAGGAGTCTCCCATGAACCTAATACACTCTCAACCTAAAAAAAAGAGGCTTGAGACATGGATACAAAAGTTCATAGAGTTACAAGGTGCCATAATATCTCCCTCTTGGGAACATTCGTCCCCGAATGTAATAGAGACGTACAAGACAAGAGTGATCATTAGCAAATCAGCCCCAACAAGAAGGCAAATAACATGTAAAATACCATTTTCAAATTCACAACATAAGTATAAAATCATCATAAGTTTGCCAACTTAAACATGAATACATATGAATGACTTAGGGAATGAAATATGAGACTTGAAATCACACAGGGTATTTAGGATTAGTACTTTAGCTTTAGTAGAGTGGAAAAGATAAGGACACCACTTTTGCATGTCCGCTTTGGCCTCCTATGTAGCAATTTCAAGTTGTTGGTTTCTCCAAAGGACCTTAACGGATGCCACCTCTTTGTTCCTCAATCTCTTTACTTGCCTTTTCTAACCAAAACCTCTTCATAGGTCAAATTATCCCCAACAACACCCACAACATTAAGTGGCATAATGGAATCAGGATCACCAACACATTTCCTCAACATAGAGACATGGAACACTGGGTAAACCAAACTCATATTACTAGGAAACTTCAACTCATAAGCTACCTTACCAATCCTCTCCACCACCTCATAAGGACCAACATACCTTGGACTTAACTTCCCCTTTTTATCAAAACAGACCACACCTTTTATTGAAGAAACCTTCAAATAGACCCAATCACCCACTTGGAATTCTAAGTCTTTCCTTCTTACCTCGGCATAAGATTTTTGACGACTTTGGGTTGTCCTCAACCTTTCCCTAATTATCTTAACCTTATCAAGAGCCTCCATAACAAGATTTGGACCTAATAAAGCCACCTCTTCAACCTCAAACCAACCCACCAGTGATCTACAATGTTTCCCACAAAGAGCCTCAAATGGAGCCATACAGATACTAGAGGGATAGCTATTGTTGCAGGCAAACTCAATCAAAGGAAGATGGAATCCCAACTACCCATCAACTCCAATATGCAAGCCCTTAGAATATTCTCAAGGGTTTGAATAGTTCTCTCGGCTTATAATCCGTTGGAGGGTGGAAGGTCGTACTAAGGTGAACTTTCGTACCAAGACTCCTTTGAAAAGAACTCCAAAAGTTTGGAGTGAATTGTGCACCATGATCCGATATGATATATAAAGGAATGCCATGCAACCTAACTAACCCATGGATGTACAATCTTGCATGCTCTTTAGCCCCATATGTTTCTTAACCGATAGAAAGTGAGCTGATTTAGTTATCCTATCAACCACCACCCAAATGGTATCAAAACCTTTTCAAGTCTTGGGAAACCCAACCACAAAATCCATATTAATCACTTCCCACTTCCAAGTGTAAATATCTATATCTTGGGTTAGGCCACCTGGCCTTTGATGTTTGGCTTTGACTTGTTGATAACTATGGAACCAAAAACGAATTTCAATGTTCCTCTTCATACCTCACCACCGATACACATCCCTCAAGTCTATATACATTTTGGTGGAACCGGGGTGGATATAGTAAGAAGAATTATGGGCCTCATCAAGAATTTTCTCCCTTAAACCATCAACACAAGGCACATATAACCTACTTGGTACCTAAGGGCACCATCTCCCCCTTGGGAGAAAACCTCTACTTTGCCCTCTTTCACCAAGGCCTTCAATTCAACCAAGGAGGAGTCAAGATCTTGTTTTGCTATCAGCTCATCAACCAAAAAAGACTTAGACCCATCAATAACTGTAATACCATCATCACCAACCTCTTCCAACCTAACCTCCAATCTAGCCAATCTATGCACCTCCCTAGCCATCTCCTTATCACCAAAATCCACATGAGCTAGGCTATCCATGGACACCCGACTCAAAGCATCAGCCACCATATTTGTTTTACCCGGATGATAATGCATACTCATGTCATAATCTTTGAGAAGTTCTAGCCACCTTCTATATCTCAACTTGAGATCTTTTTAAGTGAAAATATATTGGAGGCTGTCATGATCGGTGAAGACATCTGCATGCACCTCACACAAGTAGTGACTCTAAATCTTTAATGAAAACACAAAGGTGGTAACTCTAGATCATGGGTACAGTAATTCTTTTCATGTACCTTGAGTTGTCTAGAAGCATAAGCTATGACCTTACCATTTTGCATTAGCACACAACCCAAGCCAACAATAGATATATCACAATACACAACAAAAACCTCAAGCCCATCCAGTAGTGACAATATAGGAGGAACACAAGCCTATCCTTCACTGTTTGGAAGCTTCTCTCACATTCATCAATCCACAAAAACTTAACCTTCTTTTAAGTCAATTTGGTCATAAGGGAAGCAATGGAGGATAACCCATTCACAAACCTTCTATAGTAACCTGCAAAGCCTAAGAAGCTCCTAATATCTGACGGGGCCAATAGTCTAGGCCAATTCCTAATTACATCAGTTTTCTTAAGATCCACTTTTATACCATCCCCCGATACCAAATGATCCAAGAATGCAATCTCCTTCAACCAGAACTCACACTTATCATATTTGGTATACAATTTGTCCTCCATCAATCTTTGCAACACAACCCTCAAATGACCCATATGCTCCTCCTACTATATGAGTAGATCAAAAAATCATCAAAAAAGACCACAACTAAGAAATCAAGGTAAGGTTTGAAGACCCTATTCCTTAGGTCTATGAAGATAGCCGGTGCATTAATCAACCTAAAAGACATCATAATAAACTCATAATGCCCATATCTAGTCCGGAAGGCCATCTTGGGAATATCACACTCCCTCACCCTCACGTGATGGTACCCGAATTGAAGATAAATCTTAGAGAAGAGGCTAGCCCCTTGCAATTGGCCAAACAATTCATCAATTCTTGGAAGAGGATATCTATTCTTGATAGTGACCTTATTGAGTTGTCGGTAATCAATGCATATTTTAAGTGATCCATCCTTCTTTTTCACAAAAAATACCGGTGCGCCCCAAGATTTTTATCTAGGTCTAATAAATCCTTTCTCCAACAAATCTTTCAATTGCTCTTTTAACTCCTTCAACTCTCCCGGTGCCATACGGTAAG